>JAQGBX010007364.1:0-11508 GCA_034698745.1 Megaphyllum sjaelandicum | reverse complement strand
GCCGATTTAACAGACTTATGCCTCACCTTGTAGTTACACCCGGTGTACACTTTTTGGCCCAATCAAATCCGCTATTATACTGTACCTGGGTGCTTTCAAAATCACAGCGCCATCTGTAGTGCTGTAATCGTCTGCTAGTTCATATTTTTTCAGAGATAATCGTCAAAGTTGACTATATATTTTTTTATACATATACATTAATTCAGTATTTTTTGCATTATGTGAGGAATAATAAACACTGGATTTTATATTGTTTCAATATGTTATTGAAATGCCTGCCTTTTTAAGTATTTCTGAAATATGCAAGCCTGTACTTGCTTGCATTATGCTAAAAGATTTTACGATGACTCCAATAACTCTAAAATACTGAAATGTATACAAAAAAATTAGAAAATATAGTAAGTTTTGAAGAATATCTATCAACCCAATGAAGGAGCAGACGACGCGCATAGGTTTAACACGTATACAGGGTTGACTAAAAATGTTGCCAACCACAAATGTCTTCACACCATCACGATAAAATGAGGTTTTCGTAAGGGTTGTTTTCAAAATTTAAAAAAAAAGTAATCCTTCGGGCGAACACTGCTGCAAAACGTACATGTATCGTTATAAGTTATGAGCAGTTGCGGATTTTTAATGAAAGCAACTAATGGCTTTTTAAGTTTTATTCTCCGCAAGAATTTGATGTCAGCTAGTAGCGCATTAACCTTTTGCTCGCACTCGGCGTCATTTTGATGAAGCCGAAATGAGGATCTCGGTTACGCGATGCATGTTGCCAAAGGGCTCGTAAACAATGCATTATGCATCCGCGTAACCCCCCAAAAACTGTTTGATTTCGGGTTGGTCATGTTGGCTTTGCTGGCCCCGAGACGTTTCGAGGGTCTTGGTTCAGCCTGACTGGCACCTGCCAATGTTTGTCGATTAAAAAACCAGAAGAAAGCATTTAAAAATTGTACGTGTATTTCCTGTAATTTCGCCAACGCATCCATTGTTCCGAAAAGCTGATACTCCCCACTATAGACGACTCGTAACCATAGTTTTATTGAAATATACATGTACTGCTAAATACGTTTTACGTTCGCTATTTGAGTTTTAAACTACATTAAATACTAGCTCGTGAAGGACCTTACGGGAACTTCAAATCCATGGCAAACTCCTAGAGCTGCGTGATGGACGAGTGGTTTGTTGCGCTGCCATTGAAGTTTTCTGGTAAAGGTTTTTATGGGCTAGCTGCCTAGCAATGCAGTACTGTGGGGTTAGTTTAGGGGACATTCAAATTAGCAAAATTTTCATTTTTCTCGAGCATAAATTTGCTAAATTTTCAACCTTTTCCGAGGTCAACTTTACAAATTTTTCCACTTTTTCTCGATGATGAATTTGCAAAAATTTCCCAAAAAAAAGTTTTCCCGAGGACCAATTTGCAACATTTTCAACGTTTTCCCAAGTTTATCTTTCAACATTTTCAACTGTTTTCGAGTAAAGAGTTGTAAAATTTTCAACTATTTCCGAGGAGAAGTTTGCAAAATTTCCAACAGATTGTGATGACAATTTAAACAGGAAAAATTCTCAACCTTTTTAGAGTACGAAATTTGTAAAACTTTAAAATTTTCCGAATACAATGTTTCGGACGTCCGAATGGGGGGGAGGGGTCTTGATTGACCGGACACAATGCGGATGGGGGGTAGTGGGGAGTCCAATTTTGAGGAAGTCCATATTTCCTACTCCCTATTTCGACTCTGTACATGAAAAATTGTGCTGGTACATTAGCGCATCGCAAATGCGCGAGTTATACATGCACGAGATCGTAATTTTGCAATTTTTTTGGTGACGTTTAGCATCGGATGGCTAATTAACCGCGGGAGTTTTTGTTCCTTAAAATAGCAGCCAAACAGATGGCGTCGTTTTAATTTTTTAACAATTTTCTTTCAAGATGGAACGTTTTAGGGGTCCTCCTATTGCATAGAAACGAAGCTTCAGGACGCTCCTATACTCTGTCAAATTTTGACATTTCTAAAAAAAAATAAAAAAAACTTCTAATGGATCACAGATGGCGCCAGTATCTCTTCGCTAGCTGCTACAATGGTAGTAATAAAATGGCAGCCTTTTAAATGTGGGTCTATAAAATTGGAAATCTTTCTATCATTTAGATACATGAATCGTTTTTAAGAATGGCGGACTTCTTAATCATGTCGGTGAAATCCCGGTACCTAAAATTTAATGAGGAAAAAATGAAAAAATCATGGCACACAAATTACCATTTTTTGCCGTTTTGAACAGCTAAACTGAGCTCAACGTATCCTTCGCAAATCTTTATTTAGTAACTAAATAAGATTGACTACGAAGGCTGTGATAAAAACGTTAGTATGAACCCCTCAACCAAGTTCCTGTTTGCTCTTCTCATTTCCAAAATTAGTTAACGATTTGTTGTCTTAACGCAAAAATTCCAATTAGAAGAAACCGCAATTTATGAGTTACGCTGGTAGGCAACGATTTTGAGTTTTAATGAACGGTAGCTTTGCATTTTTTTACCATACTTGGTATATACATGTATGTAGTAAATCACGTTTTATGTCAAACGCATAAAGGTGGGCAACTCCTCGAGGAAGGGCTTGTGAATTTTTTGTTTACATCGAGGGGTTTTATTCGGAACACAACTCGTTTTGTTTCTTTTTTTTTTCTTCCTACCCTTCCTAATGTTTTTGAGGTTTTTTACGTGTTTTTCACTTCGAAAGTCGATATTTTGAGCTGTCACATTTTCGCTAGTGGGTGCAGGATGCGTGCGAAAAATGTCTTTTTAAGGATTAAGAACATTTGGTTGCCATTTTGGCGACATTTAATATGGCCCAAATTCCTTCCTAGTTAAGTCGAGTTTACATGTATATATTGTACCATGACGAATAAATCCGTTCCCTTAGACGGTGAAGACTTGGAAAAGTCAGGGAAGAATGATTTTTTTTTATAACGTCAGGGAAATTCAACGTAGTCAGGGCCAGTTGGACACATTTTCACTTTTTCCCGAGGACAAATTTTCTAAATTCTCCACTTTTTCAGAGGACAAAAGTGCGAAATTTCCTCACGTTTTCCGAGTACAAATTTTAAAAACTTGCTACATTTTCCGAATACAAAATTGTCAAATTTTCTGAATGCCTTCACATGCAAATTTGGTTTTTTTTTCTATTTTAATTTTCAAAATATTATTAGTAAATTTTTGAAAATATTTTGCTGTGTCGATTGTGGAAAATGTCAATTTTTGGCCGATCTCCGGTCAGGGAAATTTTTTTCAAAACCTGGAAAAGTCAGGGAAGTTGAAAATGAAATTTCCGGGGTAATTTAACCCTGGTCTGTCATAATAAAAGCTACGTTACTTTATGCGAGATTAACCAAACTCAGATTTCATCCGCTTCAATTATGTTTTATTTCTCGTGAAACGTAACTTAATTTCAATCAATTTATTTTTGAGTAATAGTGTAAAGCAGCTTGGGAATGCTCGACGGAATGACCTCTGCATGAAATTCATACTCGAGTGTTTATCGTGCAGGTCTCATCTGACAACCATGGTGTTGGGGGTTTGCTTAGAAAGAAAGTCATAAGCTGGGCTTTTTTCAAAAAGTTTGCAAAGAATACATGTATGATCCATCCTGGTTACAACGAAGTCATCGAATGAACCAACTCGAGAACGATTTCAGATTGAGATACGATCGCCAACACAACTTTATATAGTTAAAGTAACTCGTAAGAAGATGGTTACGTACAAGGGTTATTCATGCGAAACATTTAAACAGCTAATTTTCAAGAAACCTTCAGAGAAAAATAGCAAAAGATTTGAAAAAGTATCTGGTCGTGTTTTGATCCTTTAATTGTTTACTGTTCCGACCACTCGATGATGAACATTGTTGTTAATATGAGCAAAAGTATATATTTGTATTCCGACGAATGTTCTAATTGTACATCCTCCTAGCAACAGAATTGAACACATCGCAGTAATCGAAAAGCACCATGCATTTCGCCTTAGCTGTCAGCACTCTCGGGGCTCGCAGCGTAAACATAAACAGGAGGGATATTCGGTCCCAGGCCAGCCCAAGCATTGTTTTCATTATGCAGCCAACCACGGAGCGCATAAATTAACTGTCAACTTTTCATTTCATAACTCCGCAACCTGATACAATTTTACGACTATTTAAAAGTTCACTGACACTCACGCACGATGCTAGAATAGATTCGAACTTCGCGTCGTCGTGTATATTGTTTCAGCGTCGTAATATCCAAGAGTCCAACTCGACCGAGATAAATTTCGGATATAAAAAAAAGGTATAAAATAAACATTTTTGAACAGAATAGAAGGAAATCGTTCATCGCATTTAAACGCGCTTATTGTTCCGAAGTGGCGCGGGTCATGAAGGATGTATTAAAAATCAAACTAGGCGAATATTTGAAGAGCCGTCTCTTTGTGGAGGACATCGGCACATCCGCTGCCCTTCCATAAATATGAATAAAAGTGTCGCACGAGTTATGCGACCAGAATCTTCCCTCGGGTCCCTCGAATCTTCCCACCTGTCGCGATTTACCATTTCTGTACCAGTTTGGGAAGCAGAGCTAGGGACATCATTGGCGTTTCTACGAGGAACAGTTGCTCTCGATGATCGGGTTACAACATCCTCGAAAATGGCTGCAGGGGTTTGGCGTTGTTTTTCCTTCGGTTAAGTAATCTTAAAAGCCCGAGTTCAGTAAACTGTCCCGACAGCTGAGAAGAATTGGGACTTAGTTCGCCGTCTTTTTGTAATTGAGGAAAAAAATTCCTCCATTTTCAAGACTGTTTGTCACCCCCATGTTCTGTCTCGTGTATGTATGCAACAGTACAGGTACATGTTGGTACATGTGTGGTACAATTCAACACCTTACACACTGTCGCCAGTTTAATATGTATTATTCCCAATATACATATTATATTGGTTGAAGAATGCAAATTGATTTTTGAAGTCATTCGATTCAGGGTTCCCCTAGAAATTTCATTTTAAACTTCCCTGACTTCTCCCTGACCAATGATAACTTCAAAAATTTATATCTTGTTCATATATGTTAAAAATTTTAAAAAAATTGCATTAAATTCAGAAAGTGGAGAAAGTTTTGCAAAGTTGTCCGAGGAAAACGTGGGAAATTTTGCAATTTTGTTCGCGGTAAACCTGGAACATTTTGAAATATTGTACACGGAAAACGTGGAGAAGTTTACAGATTAGTAAATGGAAAACGTGGACAATTTTGCAAACTTGTACTCTACTACGTTGAATTTCCTTAACTTTTCCAGACGTTTTCAAGTTCCCCGACTTAAGTGACTTTTCCAGGTCTGGGTGTACCCTGGTATTAATAAAGCTCACATTGAGCACTGTTTGGAATCATTTAGCATCATCTTTATACGAAAAAAAAAATATTTGGCAAAGCAGGAAGAGGTTGTTTTTTCTTGGGAAAGCAGTTCTCAAGTTTTCAATAAGTTCACTCGTTGATCCGTGTTTTTGGTAACGGTCCACGACAGGTTAATGCCTAGGTTTGTTCACTCGAGGTAAAATTTAACTATTTTTGTATCGAGTAAGATGAAAAATTAAGAATGTCCTCGAATTTTGCCGAAAAATGAACTAACGCTAAGCTTGGGCGATCGAGAGTCGACTCAGATGCAACGTTGTTCTTCATTAACCTCTCACCTTTTCCTCCCACCTTTCAAAAACTTCGCAACGTAAAAAAAGGCTTTTTCGGTACTCCGTGCTCTAATGCTACCCACCTACTGCAATTGTCCTACATGAACCCTCAGAACTAGCCTCACGCTCACCCACAGAAGATGGTAACGCAACGGAAGAAATCGAACATGTTCATTGACCATCAGTTCTGGTATCCTGGCCACAATCTTTCGGTTGGATTCACTTTCCAATGGGTGGTCAATCTCCGAGGGCAAACCGCCGAATTACCATTCGGAATGTCAAGAGCTCGTAATTATGCTCCGCAACAGACGCGCAAAATTAGCATTTTAAAACGTGCGAGGCGACCTTTGACCCAACCCTCTATACGTGGGCTGGTCGCGGAGCCGAGTTGAATACTAACTAGAACAAGGTTTCAAGAACCTTCTTAGAAAAACTCGTTTGAAGCCAAATGCTGCCTGAAAATCTCTCGAAATAGTCCCCGGCTACCCCTCTAGCCACTTCAAACATGGCTTACCCCGGAACAATTAATCTCCTCTAGTTTTCAGAGCCTAAATTATAGAGTTGAGCGATTTTCTTGTCACGTATCAAACATGGTTTTCCAAAGTATTTTTACAGAAGAAAAACCCTCGAAAACGTTATCTCGTTAATCTCATTAAACGTTGGTGTACAACAAACAGTGTATAACACGATCGAGGCTCATGGGCCTTACCCCTCTAACGGAAAGTCGTGTGAATTCTGAAGTTTTTTTTAACTAAAACTATAAATAATGCTAACGATTAAGTCCTTTCGTTACGAGTTTGGTAACGTCTTTGTTGAGGGTAATCTGACAAGGAAATTCATTAGTCTTAGAAACATTAACGAATGAGTTTCTACTAATGCAGACAAGAACGTTTTATAACTGTTACGTTTAATGATGAAGATTTGAGATTATTTGGATCTTGATGTAATCTTAATTGTAACTTTTTCATTTAATACCACGCGTGACTGAAAAACGTTCTGGCTAAACTTTTAGAAAGTTGTCTTCACTTTTTTAGTGTCATATCGGATACTGTACATGTAAAGTCGGATACACACTATCACCAAAACTAAGAACTCCAAACTTGTTCCGGTTTGTGGCATCTAAAAAAATTTGGCGTAGCAAACTGTTTTAATCTGACTAAAAACTATAAAATTAATTTTTCAAACTAAGTTTGGCGTCCCCGTCGAGTGTCGGTGAGATGAAAGGGAAGTAGCCAAACTTTTTGGCGGTGGCGCTGCTAAAAGGGTGAATTTGATTGTCTGTCGTATGCTGGAGTTAGTGATATCGTCTGCTGAGTTTTGTCAATATGGTTTTGTTGCAGCGTGTACGCTCAGGTTTTGCAAAACTAGTTTAAATTAATTTTTTTTTAGAAACTTGCTCACATTAAAAGTTTGGGGTTTGTGGTTTTTAGTTTTGGTTCGGTGGCTAGTGTGTACCCGACTTATAAGATGATCGATAGATACTTAATTTTTTTTATTTCTTCTGGATATTATTTGCAGAATCTCAATCCAATCAGCATGAAAGATGGGAATTGAAGAAATTCAAAGTGGTTCGTCGCCCGAACCAGCGTCGTCTTCTCCATCTGGGTCCAATTACCTGGCAAATGGGGAAACCGACATATTCGCCGCTCCGCAAGAGAAACCTTTCTTGAAAATTCAGTCCATCGATGATTTCAAGAGCAGAAGAATCCGTGATAAATTGAAAACCGTCAAGAAAGGAAATGACGATAAAAAAATAGGACCACTGGTATGTGCCATCTTTTTTGTCGGCTTATAAAAATCTTAAAAATAACTTACTCCATTTTGCAGCGCTATGCAGAAGCGCGGTGTTGGTTGGCATTTTTTTTGTTTGTGGGGGAAAAACGAATTCTCAACCCATTTTACCACTTTTTTTCTCTTGACAAAATTGAAACGTTTTAAATCAAATAGCGGAAGTGCTATCTGAAGTAAAGATGTTTCGAAACATACTCACTTCTCGGTGCTTAAATGCCATGACCAAAAGTTATTTATCAAAATCAGTAATATCAAAGAAGTTACTTTACTGTCTGTCGTTTTACAGGGTACCCCCAGGCCTGGAAAAATTGGAAAAGTCTGGGAAGAATGGTTTATTTTGAAAAAGTCAGGGAAATTCAACGTAGTCATGTTGTTGCACTCAAAAATTAATGCTTTTACATGGTTACCTCAGGGTCCATTTTCTGAGTAAAAATTTGCAACATTTCCCACGTTTTACGTGTGCAAATTTGCAAAATTATCTAACATTTCAGAAAATGAAATTTCTGGGTGAACCCTGTTTTATACCAGCGTTCAAGATTTCACCCACGAAGTCAGGAATGGTAAATATTGGCCACGATAAAATGTTATTTCTGCTAAAAATCGAACTATTTGATAAGGTTTGTTTATGTGTCCAGGCATTTTCTCCTTATCGCGTCCCAAACGTGCGTTTTATTTGATTTAAGAAAGAATTCTTGGAAAAAAGCTGCAAGCAGTTGGATGGAGCCAGGTTTCTTCGCAGCGATAAGAGTCGCGCTATAAAGTTTAGAAACACAAAACTGCAGCTCGAGTCTTTATATGGGCAAAAGCGGTGATCAAGACCACGTTTAATATCTCGCGTGACGTACATGTTATTCAGAAATATAATAGTTATTGAATGTATTTTTCGTAAAGATAGGACAAGAGCCAAATCCTACACAAGTCGTATTAGGTGCTTGCTAGAATGTGAGGAGTAAAACTGTTCAAAATGTAAGACCAGATTAGCGTATTGAAGCTGATGTTCCTACACATGGATAAAATATAACAATTTTCCATATTGCGTAGGTTAACTATTTTTGGCACAATATGCTGCAGTGCATTCACTCTTCGTTTAACATGTCGAAACTATATAGCTTGTGGCAGCGTACACTTGACATCTAATCTTCAAGTTCACTATGACATTGCCGTATGAGTGAAAGTAAATGGTTGTTCACAATTTTGCCTACCTTACGTCTATACATATTTAATCGCTTAGTTCTTTCCTACAAATTTTTCATACCAAAACTTCGCCAATGCCACTCAATTGCAATGTACATGTATTAATAGGGGGTGGTTTTTTTTTCGGATTATCGTTAATGAAAGATGTATTCGTTTTCAAAATAATTTACAACGAAAATGTCAGCCATAAATGAATACGAAAGTAGGATAGGGTAGGGGAGATTGTCGGATTATCAGGCCACTGCTGTATTTTTATTTACAACCATGTTACTTATAAGATGAATATAGTGTATTTAGAGCGATGCGCCAAGTTGTTTATATTAAATTTGATTGGGTCAATTTTTTGAACTTTAACAATGAAAAATACTGAATAAAACGTTGTAATAACGTTTAATCCAATTTCTGCGATTGTAGACATTGAAATAACCATAAAATAAACCGGGATTAAATTTTATTTCAAAGCAGCCATTTTATTTGTGGCCTTTCGCTTCTTGTTTAAGAAATGTTTTTAGCGCGTAAGCATTTTTGAGAAAGGTCCATTCCTAAGTTTTCTGGAATTTGTCGATCAATTTGCTAAAATTTAATTCTCATCTTAACGTCTTATTTTTAGTAATTTTTGAATTGTTAGTTCGTACAACTGGCTAAAAACGCTCGCTTTAAGCTAAACGATCCATTTCACGTAACAGCTGGAGTAGAAATTGTAAAATTTCCCCTTGTCCGCGTCCAGAAATGTGCCGATCGAAGGCTTAGATAGTATTTCGAAAATGATGCTGAGGCACATCTCTTTGTCCGATAATGCTAGCTCTGGTGTTTAGCGTATTTTGGGAATGTGGCTCCATATGGAAATAGCTTTTTCGCTTCACTGTCAAGTGTGCAAAATTGAAAATATTCAAAGAAGCTAAAATTGCAACCAGCTGGCCGTATTTCTAAGCCCCGCTCGATGTGGAGCACTGCCTTACTTTTTGGGGATTTTTCCCCTCTGAAAAAAGATACGAAAAGCTCGATGAAATCGTGAAAACTTGGCTCGAAACACGAAAATAAATAATGCGATGAGGGTTGTAGAGCCTGATGCTCTTTAAAACGCATTTGCGTAAATATACATGTATGTATGTTCCGTATTTAAGTTATAAAAGTAAGTCATCAAATCAACAATTTCTAAGAATTTAGTTAAAAAAAACATGTTCAAATTTGTCTCAAAATATTAAATATTAGATTCTCGAAAGCAGTTTTCCAGTGTGTCCAATGCTGCTGCTAGGGCAGCAGCTAAGTGGTAGCCAATAGGAGTGCCGGTAGGTGCGTTTGCATCTAGGTCACACAAAATGCTGGTATCCCAGCACATGTTTGAGTTCCCAATACATTGTACACGCATATGTACAGTAGGCCTATTATAGTGTGTTAGCCAATTTCGATATTTTTGCCCCAATGTTCATCCATAAAATGTAAATAAATTCCTTTGCTTCAGGATATGGGTTAGATCGAAGCATGCAATGAGCTTGATTTATAAAAACTAGATAATACATCATTTATTTTAAATGTTCGAAGTTCATCTGTCGTTCGAAAATCATTTTAAAAAAATGAATTACTGTACGTGAACTCGTGTAAAATTTGATAACGTTTTTATTGTTTCCTGACATTGCTTCCTAGGCCTGCGGGGTATTTTCTATAACCATTTCCACGAGCTGAAGCTAAACACGGCAATCTTCACGATTTGTTATCTTTATCATCGAAGCATTAACTCGTTAGTTTTTTTCCATTTAATTTCTTGTAATGAAAATGTTTACGAATGTTGTACGCTGTGTCTGGTACTGATGCAGTAAAGATGGCCACCATCGAAGCATGAACCACTCACGTTGCTCGTAATGTAACAAAACAGATTTCGGTTGGAAACCGAGCTGGATACCTCCCAAGAGACTAAGATCTTTTATTTTTCTTAGCTTATGTAGGTTAGCTCTGTCACGAGAATAATATTTCAGTATCTATGGCTTACTTAACCCGGCATACAACCATCTTTTCAGCTTTTCTCAGTGGCTTAATTTGCAGTAAGCCACGTGTGGTCAATGACATAAACATTCTTATACATCCAGAATTAAATCTTCTAGGCATTTATCGGCAATAAAGGCTAGTCCGAGGTCGACTCCAGAGCTTAGGCAGTTTTAGATTTTCCTATAAATCTGGATACGGCGAAATGTTTTAATACCGATAAATATGGCTCGAGTCATAACAGCTTATTTAAAGCTGGGATTCAAGGTGCCGAGCAGTTTGGCTTAATGCCGCCTACGACTTCTCGCAGAAATTTAGGGAAAAAAGATGAAGCTTTCTCCCGAGTGCCGAAATGCCATACATACCAGCTTTTCCTGAATGGATTTTGTGGCTCGCGCACATTCAGAGGGATTTTATTTCGGGAGATCTTAAAATTAACAGCGCGTCTAGGCCTACTGGCATACAAAAGCATTCCTTCGATTCTTGCAGGATTTGTGCAAATGTAGTACACTATAAAATTGGCTTTAAATAATAGCAGTTGATCCACTGAAAATATTTTCAATCAAATTCATTCGTGAATTTTGCCTCCAAATGTGTTTTTTACCCAATTGACCCCAAATGTAGAATAATTTGCAACATTTTCGTTATTTATGATAAATGTGAAAAAATGCAGATCTTTGTTAAGCTAAGGTTAGAAATGTTTTATTACTACAGTTATTGCTGGCAACAATGTCAACGTGTTTGAAAAGTATTTCAGGACACATAACTGTAACACTGAGATGTTCAATTCAATTCAACTCAGTACCCTACAGTCAGCAACTAAATGCCATATGGTAGGGGGGTCAAGCCCATTTTT
>JAQGBX010007363.1:0-11509 GCA_034698745.1 Megaphyllum sjaelandicum | reverse complement strand
ATATCATATACATAGGTTATGATTAAAATGCCTTTTTGACCTCGTAAACAAGTTTTTCGCCGTTTTTTCAACGTCTTTAGAATGTCATCGTCGAGACGAATCGAATGAGCCTAAAATCGAACAATTTGGAGGATGTCATTTTTCCGGTTCGTTCGATTCGTCTTGACGAATTAAATCCATAAAACGTGGTATTGTATAACGAGTTCAAGGGGTCGAAAAAGGATTTTGAAAACGTATTTTATCTAAATTTAAACTGAATTTTTGACACTTTAAACTCATTAAAAGCCGTTTTTTAAAGGTATCTCGGTATATGGACGTCGATGCGATGACATTGCCGATCCGCGGATTCACTTTAACCAAATGTAAACATGGTATCGGGAATGGGTTGCCGAGGTGAGAGGAAGTTTCGTTTGTTTTCATACCAATTTCAGGATTAAATGGTGCTCATTCTCCATTTCACTATTATGGACATAGGACGGCGATTTTTAGAACGACCCACGTGCGTGCAAATATGGCTGTCGTGGTCCCCCTTAAATCGAGAAAATCGGACAGCTACTGTATTTATTTTCGCGATAAAAAATCAGGTGCTTCAAAACTTTTCTTTGTTGGTCTCAATCGATTCGTTTCAACGCCTGGAATGAGAAAAAAGTTGCAAAAAATGTCGTAAAACGAGTTTAATAGTTTTGAAATACCTTATAACAAAAGAATGCGTAACCTTTGATTACCCGGTATCAGCTGCGCACATGCTGCATTTAAAAAATACCGCCAAAATTTGTTTTTGATACAGTTTATCATCTATTTGATATCAGTTAAAACCTAGGAAAATGTTGGAGTTTGTTATCTTTGCAGTAACGTTTGCTGTAGTTTTAATTATAACCGTTTTTTATTTATACCCTGTAAGTAATCCGTTGAAGTTAGGGTAGCGGGGGTGTCAGGGCCGCAGGCCCCTACCGGGGGGTCCGAGGGGGGCGTGAGCCCCCCTTGGCAGGGGTTTGGGGACGGAGCCCCCATTTAGGTAAAAGAAATGGATTTAAAATATTTAAAATAAATATCATAACGTAATAATTCTTACTTAGGTTTGAATTCCGCGGGTCTGGTGACGCCATGTACGCCATTTTGGTAGTCGGGAGCTGATGGAACAGCATGGCTGCCGATGCAATTTTTTTCAAAATTAAAAACGGACTTATGCCTCACCTTGTAGCCTACACCTGGTGTACACTAGATTGACGATTCGAATGCGCCATTAGTCGCACATTCGATCCGTTCGGGAGAACGAACTTACCCACTAAACCGAATCAATTAGAGTTCCACTTCCTCTATAAATCCTCTTGGCCAAATTAAGGTGATTTACAGAAGATTTTAAGGAATTGCTTGGAAGCGATACAGAAATTTGAAATTGCAACTCTCCGGATAATCGAACGGTATTCATCGGGTTTCCGGCACTCAGAAAATTTTGCAAATGTTTACTTGGAAGACCTATAGAACTTTAAAAATGTGTTCACGGAAAACGTGGACAATTTTAACAAATTTGTACTCTAAAAACGTGGAAAAGTATGTAAATTTGTACATGGAAAATGTGGAAAAGTTTGCAAATGTGTACACGGAAAACGTGGAAATAATTGCAAATCTGTATACGGAAAACGTGGAAAATGTTTAAAATTTGAAAATTAGAAAATGGGCCCTGAACTAACCATGTAGAAGTATTAATTTTGAATCGGCATGACTGCATTGAATTTCCCTGACTTTTTCAAAGTTATCCGTTCTTTCCTGGCTTTTCCAGGTCAGAGCAAAATTATTTGTGAGCAATTTTTTTTAACAGAGCAACTTCTACATTCATTGAATTGGCCCTTTTACTAATCAGATCCTCTTGCGGATTTTTAAGGAACTATTGAAAGGCCTTCAGAAACTCTCTGGCCTCCAACTCTGCATAGAACGGCGCTTTCAGCGCATAGATAACTTGCACATGCAATAGCCAGCATGTGCCGTCAGCTCGTGAAAGTACTGTATGTATTAATGATGTAAAGATAACTTTCACGAGCAGACGGCGCATGCTGGCTATTGCATGCGCAAGTTATCAATGCGCTGAAAGCGACGTTCTATGCAGAGCTGGAGGCCAGAGCGTTTCTAAAGGCCTTTCAATAGTTCCTTAAAAATCCGTAAAAGGGTCAATTCAATTTGTTCTCCATCTCATGAACAAGGTTTTCCTTCTTTTCCTAAATCTCTTGGATATCATCCTGGGCCTTTCATTTTTCCATGATCAATTTTCCTCCAACAGTTTTTTTCCATAGCCTTTTCCTGTCTGGCCTTCTTCATACATTGGCTTGCAGAGCGTAGAGCATGCAGTCATCATAACTGGGGTAACTTTTAAAACATTTCCATTCTTTCAGGCAAACTAACAAATATTGATATACTGCACTTGCACTAAGGTTAAGGCAGTGTTATCAAAGAACATGTATAATAATTTGCAACAATTATTCAATTGTTCGGAAGGTATATAGGACTTTTAGAACTTGTTTGCCACCCTGCTAAAGTCTCGCTAATTAACTTCTGCTGTTCTAAGTACTCGAAGAAGACTAGTGAACCACATCTAGTAACTGACAGAATTAGTTTTATTTTTCCATTATGATGCATTGAGTCAAGGTTTTCGTGCAGACCATGACTGACATGTATGAAATGAATTGAGATTTAGCTGCTCCATATAACCTCCACACTCGCCGGTTGGCAGAACAGCCATCCACTTAACATCCTTCTTTCATAAAGAAACTCTCAAAAAAGTTACTCAATTGATCAGCGAGTAAACAGTGTCGTGCCACTCCATCACTCTTGTATAAATAGGGCGGGGGACTGCGTTTTTTAACGCAGAATCTCGATAAACGTCATTTTGGATAATTAATGACTTGAAATATGCTGGGCATGAACAGAATTTTGGGAGAATTAGAAAGATCAGATTAGACAGCGGATATTTCAGTTTAGAAGCATTTACGGTGGACAATGCTTGGGCCGGACTCATCATACTCCTGCTTGCTGATCCACATCTGTTGGAAGGTGGACAAAGAGGCCAAGATGGAACCGCCAATCCATACGGAGTATTTCCTCTCAGGGGGAGCGATGATCTTGATCTTCATGGTGCTTGGGGCTAGGGCAGTGATTTCCTTTTGCATACGATCAGCAATACCTGGGTACATGGTGGTGCCTCCAGACAAGACAGTGTTGGCATACAGGTCTTTACGGATATCAATGTCGCACTTCATGATGGAGTTGAAGGTGGTTTCATGGATACCGGCAGATTCCATACCTGGGGGCATAATTTAAAAAACCCGTTAAAATTTACCATTTGGGCGGGGCAAGGACTCACAACGTTTGTCGACTAAATTCTCACCCAAGAAAGATGGTTGGAAGAGAGCCTCAGGGCAACGGAACCTTTCGTTACCAATGGTGATCACTTGACCATCAGGCAATTCGTAGGACTTTTCCAAAGAGCTAGAGGAAGCGGCGGTGGCCATTTCCTGTTCAAAGTCCAGGGCGACGTAGCACAGCTTCTCCTTGATATCACGGACAATTTCTCGCTCAGCTTTGAGTTATGACAAGAAAAGAGTTCGTTAAAGTTTGTAAAAATGCAAATAAAGGATCGTCCACAAAGGACGTCACATCATTGATTTGAAATTGGGGGGGGGAAACAAGTGTAAGATGTGTTTTAAGGAAGCTGTCCAAAATTCCGGGGTTAAATGTCTTACAGTAAAGGTATTAAAACTAAGAGATACGACATTCAGTGATATTTTTTTTAGAAATAAACATTTGAATGTCTATTAAAACTATCAAAGGTAATCAAAACTAATCAAAGGTATCAAAGACAAAAATGTTCAAAAATATGAACAAAACAAATGAAATTCCCAATAGGCCTTATGCATTTTACGTAATTATACAGGTATACAGGTATCTACACTTTATGAAATTGACACTTGATACCAGCTCTGCATAAGGTCCATAGAATATTATTTGAAACATCATGTGATTTTCAAGAGAGAAGAATGTTGCCTGCCCAAGTGCTCAAGCTGCTTCTTAAACCCTTAATTTCAGTTCCACTTCAGTTTAAAATTAATCAGTGAACAATATTAAAAACAGATATGACTAAAAAATTTCTCCAAAAATTTCTCCGCTAAACGAATTCAAAAACAATTTGGGGAAACTAACAACAAACAAAGCTTGACTGACAATACATCATTTTTAAACGAAGTCAGGGGAATATTAAGAATACTAATAATTGCAAATGTGTCTAGACGAAGATAAAATACTTTGCCATTATTGAATTTTACCTATGATTTATTTTAAAGCCATTCCTTCATGTAAACATTTTATGAATTAGAAATGGCCCCATACTGATCCCAAAGGACAATCGCTGATGGTACAATACAGACAATTGAACATAAACAAATAAGGTCCCTCTCCCCAAAACTTAACTGAACATAAATGAGTATACCTGTGGTGGTGAAAGAGTAACCACGTTCAGTGAGGATCTTCATGAGGTAGTCGGTCAAGTCTCGGCCAGCCAAGTCCAAACGGAGGATGGCGTGGGGCAAGGCATAACCTTCATAGATGGGAACGGTGTGGGACACACCATCACCGCTGTCCAAGACGATACCAGTGGTACGACCAGAGGCATACAGGGAGAGGACGGCTTGTATGGCAACGTACATTGCGGGGGTGTTGAAGGTTTCAAACATGATCTAACAGTTATGGAAAAGTAACGTCAGCCGGAAAATTTGCAATGCCGGTCCAAAATAGTCATCGATATAATTTACCTGGGTCATCTTCTCACGGTTAGCTTTGGGGTTAAGAGGGGCTTCAGTGAGCAGGACGGGGTGCTCCTCTGGGGCTACTCTCAACTCATTGTAGAAGGTGTGATGCCAGATCTTTTCCATGTCATCCCAGTTGGTCACAATGCCGTGTTCAATGGGGTACTTCAGAGTCAAGATACCTCTCTTGCTCTGGGCCTCATCTCCTACGTAGCTGTCCTTCTGCCCCATACCCACCATCACACCCTGAACAAATAAAATTGAAAAACTATAGTACATGTACGTTCCAAAAATTAGGCAGATTGTCTGCGTTGCATTTGAAATTCCAGAACCCCAATCACATAAACGAAACGACAAATGTATTTTTGCATTCTGTGCAAAAAACGGCCGCAGGTTGTTCGAAAATTAAATTACTTCGGAGCTGTCAAGAAGTACTGTTTAATAAGAATACTCTTCAAATTCTCTTTTAATCAGCTTCGCCTATTCATATCTTAATTGTTGGTGAAATATGGATGGCATTTTATTTGAAACTTCCCATCCAAATATATTATCAAGATTCATTTTCACTATTATAATAAAACCAGTTGAAAATTTCTAGAGACACAAGATAATTCGCCCAATTTAACTTGGAAGATACGCTTACAAGATTTGCAAAATACTTCACATAAGGCAATTTAAATCTGTTTGATCGGACCATAAAATGTACAATTTCCATCCATTCATCGAGATTATATAAGACCTGAAGGTAAACCCAGCAGACTATTTTTTGAATAAAACAATATATTCCGCCTTCATAATATGAATTTTATAAAATTCAGTCAAAGTCTGAACTCAACGTTTTGCATTCTTTTTTTTTCTTTCTTTTATTGGCAATTTAGTTTTTTCAATTTTTTTTTTAAAAAAAAGACTATTTCAACCGCTACGAAGGGTAATGAAATGAAATTTCGATTAGCACAAATTGCCACTTCGCAAAACGATTTTAACCAGGAAACACAACAGAAAACGCCACATAAAACCAGTTTACGGAAACTGAAGGCTGGCGAATTAACTTTATTTTCTGAGTTATAGGGAATGATAAATATCAATGATGTAATTTGATGCAATTTAATCGGAAATAGACACAATTTAACCTATAACGGATTCGTTATCAGTTTCAAATATAAGTTGGTATTAAAGCGTTACGCTCTTAACTACACGTGCAAGACGTAGCAGCAAGGATCTTGGCTTTGACTATAAAAGGAAATGGGGGTAGGCCCCATGCCCCGGTTTCTAGTTCAGCTCTGGTTCCGTTACCAATTATAGCTCAGAACGTGGTCAGAACCCTTTAAGGAAATTGTACCGCTGCAGTTGCTAAATTTAGATTCAGGGATCCACGTACGCGCAGTTTGGGAAAATTCATAACACAACGAATTGACGGATCATTTCCGTTTTTGTTTTGTTTTACTCATAGAAAACCTAGATTAATGATTTAAAAATTTAACACATTTCGCAGATTATATTTAACCAAGTGATGCAGGGCACATAACTGTAAAGCTCGACTGCTGTCAATGTTTGCCTACGATAAGGGGCGTATTTACAAGCACATAAAACGTTTCAAAACATCAGTGCAGAAGGAAGCCATAAAGGCACACATTGCAAATTAACAAACAGAAATACTCTCTCTCTAATATGAACTAATGGTACATACCTGATGCCTGGGTCGGCCGACGATGCTGGGAAACACCGCCCTGTAATTGTAAAGGAAAATTTAGTATGTATGTCAAATAGTGCGAAAATCTTTTTTTTTTAATAATTTACCTCGGGGCGTCATCCCCAGCAAAGCCAGCTTTGCACATACCGGATCCATTGTCAACAACCAAGGCGGCAACGTCGTCGTCACACATTGTGTTAGGTTATCTAGAGAAAGAAAAAACAAATGTTTCTATACTTCTTGTAACTGAATTTGTAATTTTAAAAAATTACAAATAATTATAGCAATTCAGATATCCCAAAATAATTCGCGAGCAAATTTTGTTCCTTCGATTTTCAAAAATGTTTAAAAATTTTCATACATGACATATTAAAATGTGGAACCAAGGGATTTTCCAACATTGCCAAATAGGGCAAATATGGAACCAGGGGATCTTCCATCATTGCCAAATAGGACTTGGAACAAGCACAAGTTTGAAGCTTCCTACATTCCGGAAAATCCCTTTCCTTGCCAAAACCACAAAACATTTTGGCATCGCTTTGCAAGGTAGGATTAAAGCGGGTCAATGACGAATGCTTATCTAAGCATATTCAAAGCACTAACACATTCGAACAAAATCTTTTAATAGTTTGGTTAAATAATTTGGTGCTCTAATCGTAATATTTAAATGGTGAAAAATGATTAAAATATGCATAAGTTTTTCTGCGCCTATGCATCTTAACTGCCGTCAGCTAGCACAAACGATGATAGCTGAAGTCAACTGTTTTTTATGCGGAAGAAGAGTTTCCGCAAAAAGAAATTTTGGAAACATTTCGCACGAGTCAATACGAAATTGATTTCCAGCATGGTTTTCAGTCAACCCAGCTCATTCTTCAGTTGCTTCGGCAGCATTCACGAGTACCATTTTAATGAAGTGGTCTAGATTATCGAGGCTCTGAAGAAGATGCAAACAATTCGTGAGAGAGACGAGGCAAAGCGATCGTCCACACGCCGAACCAAAAATTTCCGATGCTGCCACTGCAACATTCATGCAATGAAACTCAAGATCCACAACCGCAGCAAGATAAAATTCCACGAGTCCGCAGTAAATCCGTGCCGGGGTCATCACCATCAAGCATCAGTCACACGTGAGAATGAAACTTGTATCATGATAACAAGCATGGCATCGCGGCCGATAGCAGCGTGTTATTCCATACCTGATAAAGATGAAAACCGGAGAGAGGATGACACCGACCGAACAGAGTGCTTCAAGTGCAACGTCTCGGTCTGTGCCAGCCTATTTAAAACATCCGCAAGTTTTTTTGGAGATCCCTCGGACTTATTACGTAGCCGAGTGTCACGGCTATATTTAGCCCCTCTCTCTTCAAATTAGCCTCCCTAAAAATGGAAAGAAATGTGTGGGGGTCCCCCCCTCGACTTAAATATGTATGGCGGAGCATTTTGCCTTTTACGGGGACGACGGAGGAACGCTTGGGCGAGTCGAAGCTCACGCTCCACTCATGGACAAAAATGGCGTGCAGCAGAGATTTGCAACATTCATTCATTGTATGCAATCTGCAAGATCTGCGGTGCAGCATCCTACTTCGCTTCATGCGGCTCCTTAGTAGCCTATATGCTCCACTCTTGCGATCCACCCGAACACATTCATTTTACATTCGGAATGAATATGCACAATAGGAAAAACATTCTCGTCAAACAATTTTATTGGTACCTTAAGAAAAAGAAGAAAAAAAACTTAAGAGCCGTGTAATGCGCGCGCGGCATGCAATTTCTGCCACTGCAGCGTGGCGAAGAATTCTCTGAAGCAAAAAATGCGCGGAATCGAGCATGGAGAAACAGTTGTTTCAAATACCCGTATATGGGAAGGCCACATTGCTCAGCTAATGATTTAATTAAGAACGATACACTAGGTACTAATTAGTCACTGATCCTATCAGCGATGTTATAGGTAATGATCAATCATCAAGGAACTTTTGGAAAGGCAGTCCACAATGGTGTTCGGAAAGTGGTTCTCCTACAAATGTTCCCCCAACATTTCTTCGCCAACAAAATGTTGAGTTCATACTTTGTTCGCCATGTTAACTTAATTGTTCCCCGGCCTACATACTTGTAGAAATTCTCTTCATAATGTTCTTCTACAATAGATCGCCATTGTTTTAGTAATAAATTGTTTTGCCATTGCACTTTGTCTTTCCCTTTAATCCAAAACAATATTCTTTTCATACTATTTGATACCAGTTGATTTGTTAGATTATTTGCGTGGCTTAGCTCACAACTTTGACTTTTGAAATGTTTTTTTTTTCAGTTTTATTTCACAAAATGCAATTTGTTTCCTCTACTTCACAACTTCACTAATATTGTCTATCTCACTTAATAAACAATTTGGATGGATTGGCAAACAATTGTTTTGGTTTATTTTGTAGAAAAACATTATGAAAAAATATACATTGAAATGGAACTGAAAATGTGCAACAATTCGATGCCGAAAAATTTGCAAAATTGTGTTAAAATTTTGCAATTTTCAATACTTGGAAATGGAAAAATATCCTTGCTTTGTGGCTATTTAGCTATCAATTTTCGTAATTTATTGTACTTCTGATTGCAGATTTTCTATGACTAAACAAGGCATGCATGTCCTGTCTGCCATACTAAATAGCGTCACAGATACACGTGTTAGTATTATGGCGAAAACATGATGGACTCGACATTTTGTTGCTGAGACGCTGGTCTGATGTAAAAATGCAAAATTTTCCTTTGTGCATTTCATATACAGTTGTATGGGAAATATTTAATATACATGTATGTATTTGCATGGCCAATAGAAAATTTATTTAATGTACCAGCTGTTGTCCTCAACATTGACGGGATAGTTTGGAGAGACGCTGGATATGTGCTTGGGGCCAATCCCCATGCACAGAACCTGCTACTCCTCGAACATCGGCTACCTGTGTGGAGCATTAAGACTTATTTCCACCTCTTCAGTTCGCGCTTTTGGGGCTCGAATTTGAACAACGGCCCCTTACATCGAAAAATGTGCATCTGACCAAAAAATGTTCAGAAAGTGATTTCCTACAATTGAAGCGAGGAGAATAGAAAGGGCCTGTCCACAATTTGGAGAAATTCGTTTTATTGCATGGAAATGTAGATAAACCCTCCCGCCATCTCAGGGCGTGTGAGACAGGCCGAAGTCTATACTGCATTCATGAAGAAAACAGCAATGGAAATTCCAAGGCATAACAGAAGAGCCTTAATCCTGGACTTCGGCCCTTTCGTTGCTGCTCACAAAAGTTGTCGTAGATGTCCCATGCACACTACTGATTTCAAAGGTTAATTCAAACCACCTGTCTCCGTTCTCCAGAAAATCAGTTGTAAAGAACAAGGAAAAAATGCTGATATCCATGTACAAATTTTTTACTTATTCCTCTGACCATATAAATGATCAAAGCTGATTAGTGGAATCTACCACAGCAGATTAAAAATTCTCAAACCTAATGCCCAGGTATCATTGGATTGTCCTGATCTTTATCACCACAAAGATGTACTCCCATTAAGGTCCCTAAGGTACAGTATCTCGCAGACGATAACGCAGCATTCATTGCATTGCATCCAAGATGATTCCTCGACATGCGCGTTAATATAACTATAAATATTGGATGGTTCCTCTCGTGCTTGGAAACGCATGATAGCATGGCTCCAGCAACTTGCAGTGTACGACTGTACATTGCTTAACAATTGCTATTTCTCTGGGAAGAATTGGCTACTTAGAACATGACATCCGTTTATCGTGCATGATCATCAACAAAATCGTAAATTCCATTGTTGAGATAGTTGCGATTGCTGAAGTATGGTTCATTGTTCTGCTGCAATTAAATGGGAAATGGCTTCTCAAAATGTAGTGATAAAGAAAACAATGTTAAATGAAGGTATTCATTTTCTTTTGTAAACAATGTGTACAATGTGTTCAACAACTACTCAACAGACATGTCTGCTTTTACTTAACCAGCCAGATTTCATGTTAACAACGTCCAAAGATCATCAAAGTAAATTGGGAAGAGATATTAAACGAAAACGCCACTGACAATATAGTCAGCATGTGGCAAACATTGTTACTGAGCGCGTCGAGCTAGCAAATATTACCAGAATTCACATATTTCTACTAATTTATTGACCTTGTTCCCCAGGAAAGAAATTTGATCAGATACAGCAAAATGGATTCCACTATGCTAATGTACCTATGATGAGGATGAGAGTGAACCTCATTGTCCTCACAATGCTGAATGGTGATCATTTGCTGTGTAAAACAGTTGTGCCTATAGTAGCATATAGCCATGTCCACTGTTGATATTTTCACATGTTTGGTATTTCTAAAATTTAAAAGATCCGAAAGCTAGCACTTCCCGTGAAGATAATTCATATTTGATGTACTTATTAAAATACTTAATTGTACGCGGATGAGGCGAGCACATGTAGACAAAAGGAAAGCAAAACAAAAGTACTTCATCAATTTTATACAGTATGATCAATGTTGTAGGAAGTTTGTGTATGGCAATTCCCATTATCAGTGCCTTGTTGTTTAAATAGAGCTAGAACTGGCACCTTAGAAACCAATAAGCGCAACGCAAATTAAGATTAGTGGTGTCCGAGAATGTGAAGCATAATTTGCATGTTAAGCACTAGATAAATTTAGCATAGGGATGCCTGAAATTGCAACTGCTTTCCTGGAAGAGTGGTTAAATTTCTGGGGAATGGACGCCAAAATAAAAATTGCAATTCAATCTGCTAAACTATTGCTTTTGGGGCGAGAGAAGCAAAAAGAAAGCTAACTCGCTACATTTGCAAAGCGCACAGTTTGTAGTATTGTAGCACTGTAACACCTTCCTATGGCGATCGATATCCATCACAAAGAATATACTGTATATGCTATACAGTAAATACTATTCATCACAGGCATACAGTGAGGGAAAAAAGTATTTCAACACCCTAAAAATATCGAATAACTCAATAAATAATTACATTTTTGCAATGA
>JAQGBX010007362.1:0-11510 GCA_034698745.1 Megaphyllum sjaelandicum | reverse complement strand
GTTAAAGGCAGGGGGGGGGGGATGAGAAGAGTAATTTTCAAAATGGTTACGTAATATTGAGAGGGGGGGGGTTGAGCTGATGGTTACATTTGTTTACAAGGGGGGAGGGGGATCAAAAATCGAAAAAAAGTGGTTACGTAATTTATGTACGCTCCCTAAGGCTATGAATTTAATATACTTTTGAAATGTCAAAATAACATCAGAGGGTTTGTTTCATTTTGACAGTACTTCTGCTTGTGTGGGGTTATTTTTGTTGGGTTTTTTTTAGAATAATTAACGTTGCAGATAATTTGACGATTATTAGACTTTCCTTTGGATATGACGTGTGTCGATTGTCGATACAAATATTCCTATGGGGGTTAAAATTTCTCAGTTTTATTCATTATACTGTATAAAACAAATATTTTGTATATTTTTTATATAACGAAGGGAAATAACTAAGAACTTGGTCATTTAGTGATCATCATCGGCAAAAAACGAGAAAATGCAAGAGATAACAATGAGCTTTGAAGCTTGTTTTGTAAAGGCGCACGTGGCTTCGAGCGCCTTCCTGTGGCGCGTGTCTGAGCGTGCAGACGCTACAGGTTTGTGGTTTATCCCAACATGACGCTTATAAAATTTAACTTTGAAAAAGAAAAATTTTGTCATCTAGTTGCATGTATGAGGTCATATTTCTGTTAAACTTTCAATGCAATATGATAGGAAATTTGAAATATTTCCGTTGGCCTGAATTTTGCTGAAAGTGAAAATTGGCAATTTCTAACAGACTATTTTCTTCACGAATTTCCAGTTTAAAATTTCTGAAAATGCACCCGTTAATTAAATACACTACATACATGCATTAGCATTTTATATTGCCCACGTTATTTTCTGACCAGATGTGATTAGGGTTAACAATGTCAGACCAATGCCATTTTTCATTATGACGTTACACTAGGTTTATCCGAAATTTTTTTTAAAAGGACTAGAATTTTGGGGTGAAAAAACGTTCGAAATATTGAAAAACTTTCGCAGATTTTGGAAAATCTAGGAACTTTTTTTACAACTTTACTAGTGTTTACTTGTGAAACATTGACTGACACACGTCCAGTTATAAGTTATCCATGCATGAGCGACCCCTCATCAGCCGCCATGACACTTTAATTGTGAATTTAAAACATGGTTAACCGGTTAGTTGTATGATAAGTGATTAATCACGAGGTTAGGCCCTTTCCTCACGCGTGACGGTCAATTTACGGTTAATCGGGAAGTTGTCCAGTCATCGGTGACGATCGAATCGGGAAATCAGCCAATGGGGAGAAGGTGCCTTGGTATCACGTGCTTAAGCAAAACCAATGAACTGGTCTGCGATCGTGTGCGTGACGATGGCCAGTTAAAAGATGGCTGCTGAGTAGGTTGTTGTTTTTGACTAAGGTAAATGCCAAGCGATGAATTCATTTTCCGAGATGCATACCGACCAGCAGGAACAGAGAAATTTGCGGGTAAGTTATCGGTGGAGCCAATTGTTTAATCTTGAGTTCAACACTGAAACCGTTTAGTCGTGAATGTTGTTCAAATATGAACGGGAACGCGGCTCGCGTGGCCCAAGCGTTCCAATGATGGAGTTCCGTACATTGTGTTGCGAAGAACTAGAATTTATAATCCTTACTTCTTGATATTTTCGATTGCAAATCTTTATTGTTAACGTGTGACATCGTTTGGATAAATAATCGTGGGCTAGCCGTGTAACTATTGTCGTTCTTTGAGCATTGAATGGGCTTGCTAGCGGATGCGCGCAAGCTTCACCTTGTGAGATATACATCAATAACATTGTTAATAGTAAAATTCACGTAAATTAGGCTGGAACGTGGTCCCTACAAGCGATGCACCGGTTTCTTCGAGTAAAAATGTAGGAGATAAATGAAATTTTTTAATTATTGTTTAAAAACCTGAAAATATTTTCTGAATGCTATGTTGGGAAGTTGTTAAACAGGGGCTGCTGTTGGGAGTAGCCTTTAAAACGCTCAAGTAGGCTGGGTCGCTTGCGGATGAAAATTTCATAAATGCCATACTACTTAAAGCCAGAATCGACGATTTTCGTTTACGTTGGAACTTTCTGGTTATTTTGTTTTTTTTAATTTCCGTGGTAAGTCTTCAGTTGCGCCCTCTTGTGTCATCATGATGTCTTTGACACCATCTCTGCATTGGGTTGTGTTTGGATGCATGTCATAGTCATACAGGTTGAACTAACTTGTAAGATTGGATAACGGTTCCAAGTGCTTTATTCCAGATAGGGAAAAGGCAATAGAAGATATGTACGATGATGATCGCTTAGCCTACTTCTACCCCATAATAGAAAAATTACAAAAAGTAATTGCAAAAAGGCAAACTGTAACTAACATAAGTCAGAGATAGTTCAAAATTTCTGTAGGATACATCAGAGAGTCAATGTAACATAAATCGACTGTTTACTTCCTTTAGTTGTTTAAATCTGATAATGTTGCAGCCATAACCACCTTAAAAGGAAGCGAGTTCCAAATTCTGTCGACTATAGGTACAAAGAAGAACAGGCAATTTTTAGTTGAGGTGTCCCACAGTAATTCTGGATTTTTTTGTTACATTTTCTCTGTAATGCCTTGACTTTTGTTTCATCCGTCCGGGGTTCCATACTTCACTCACAAACTCAAGCATTAGGCGGTCTTAAACTGGGAAGGCTCACTAAATAATGGCCACGACACAAGAATTTACTAATGATATTTGCTATCAAATGAGCATGGAGAGCAATTTGGGCTCAGTGTTTGCTAAATTTCAGATCATGACTAAAGGTAATTCCCAGATCTTTTTGAGTGTCAGCTTTAGTGATTAGGCTGCATTGTTGTTAATGAAATAGGGATATCTAGGGTTGCCGTGGCCCAAATGTAAAATGTGAGACTGGGATGGACACCTTTGGTCGATTCCACAGATGGGGGCGTCACGCTCGCAAACTTGATAGAAAGCGGCGGCGCGGCGTTCTTCTGACATGGGCTGGGTACCCCATCCAGTCCTATGGTTTCAGTCTCGTTAAGTTCGTTGGCAGATGCGAGGGCGAGCCTCCCGCAGAAATCAGGCAACCCGCACGTACCTCCGTTCTCGGTGGCGTGGGACCTCCTACTGGATGCTGGCTGTGGATAGCAGTGCTCTGGGTCCTCCAAGGCAGAATGTTCGAAACTCTGGTGATGCGGCCCAAATGATTCCTCTCGATGGAATGGTGGCGTTAGAGCTAGCAGGCCTCTGCTTGCTCTGTCTGAAGCACAGGTGGTATCAGGTAATTCCAACAGACTTCTGCAGGATTAGTGGGTATGAGCTCAGCAGGCTCCATCTCCTCCTTGTTGGATGGCTTACAAAGTTTCCAAAAATTCAGGTAGAAGCTTAATAACTGCTCACAACACCAGGTCTGGTAGCCTGGGGTAGCTCCTTGCCTTCATCCAGGCAGTATCCATATCCTTTTTCTGGGCTGGTAGAATCGCAAGCAGCACCTCCTTCCGCGACGAAGTTCCCAACCTGTCTGCCTAGTTCTCTATTCTTTCCTTTCCCAGGTGGCGCCCTCCATCCTGACATTCCGAATGTCCTAGTGACTGACCTCTGACTTCACAATGTCAGCAGTGGCGCTCCAATAATGCAGGTGACCTTAGAGGTCATGACCTGGTCGCAGCAATGCATTGGGCATGCGGCGACCCAAAGGTAAAAAAGCTACCTGATTGCGGCAGGCGGGAATGTGGGAGGCCGTGGCTGAAGGCCATCTTATAAAATGCCACATTTATCGGCTGCAAGGGGTAGTCGTCATTTTTGCGATCATTGCATGACGTGGTTAAGTGAATCCTGGAATTGCACGCATCCCCATTCATTATTTACTGTTTGAGTCAGTGTTGTGTTGTCAGCGTATCCTTTATGATCGACAAGCTCTTCTATAAAGAAAGTAAACCACATTGGGTCTAGGACGCTACCCTGAGGGACTCCACCGAGAATTGGTAGTTGGTCGGATAAAGTATTCCCAACTCGTACCATTTGGACCCTCTCTCTAAGGAAGGATGAAATCCAAGAAAATATTTGGTTTTGTAGCCTGATTTGTGTGAGCTTGTACAGCAGTTTTTTATGTGAGACCTTATCAGATAGTCCCAAGGTTTCTGTGGGCAACAGTTCTAACCACCATAAGAAGAATGCTTGAGGTTAACATTCTCGCCTTGCATTTGGTAGACCCAGGTTTGATTCCCTGGTCGACTAACCTTGATTGTTTTTTTCATGGTTTCCCACAATTCCTCCAGGTGAAAGGCGAGATAGTTCCTATATTAAATCGGCCATGACCGTATTCCTATCCTCCCTGTTAAAGTCCAAATACAGGAAATGCATCTAAATTTTGATGTCCAGGCCATGACCAGACTGCTTATTCTGACTAAATTTGTATAATGATCCCCCTGCCAAATGGTACTATGTTACATACACTGTAGTACCATTTGGTTGCCACTGACCTGCAAAGTCAGGCAACTTTGTCAAAATTTAAAGAAAAGTCAGGCTGAGGTCAGGCAAAAATTATTATTTGGTGAAATGACTACCTATACCCAGGCTTTGCCACCCATCCTTGTTACAATTGCCCCATGTGGAAGATAATTGTGTGCTTAATAAATAAAAATTACGTGCATTATTGAAGACTGTTTTGCTTTTTTTTTTAAAAAAGGAAGGCAAAGTCGGGCAAAAATGAGAATAAAATGGACAAAAAGTCAGGCAAGTCGATTTTTCAAATGTGGTAGCAACCCTGTATGTAGGCATACTGACTCTATCCTTGATGGAGGTTGAATACAATTGACTTTCCTGGTGAATGTGCATCACAAGCATGCTCTATCTGATTTGTATATAGGAACCTTTCTGGCCACTTGTGTGGAAATCCTTACTTTGGATAATGCGGTCGACACGAGAATCTAACCCACAGTGTCTAACCTGTCTATCAAATGCGAGGTGAGGATGCAACCATTCAGCCACCTTGCTCAGTAAATGCCTAATGAATTACAAGTACTTTTGTCTAAGACCCTGGCATGCTTTGTACCAGTAAAGATGTTTTCTCATACCATAATTCCACCACCATTAGTGGCCTTTTCCCCTGATGTTATCAACGTACACCTTAATGGTTATTCATTCTTTCCAGTTAGTTTCAATGAGAATCAGTCTGTAATCTGAATGTGGACTCATTAGTTTTGATGTAAAAAGGGGCCCTGCTGTTCATCAGGGTGAGTGGGACATTTGGAATAGACTGGTTGCCCTTAGCCTCTGGTAAACAGTTTGTCTTAACTCTTGTTCACGAGGTGGCAGCAAGCTTGAAAAGTTGCTGTCAGACATTGCCTCATGATGGCATGCGTTGAAGATAGATAACTGTCTCGTTTGTTTAGGGATGAAATCTTTTGGCACATGCAATGTTCTGGAGACCTCATTCTTTGGCTAACTGTCCTGCTTCCAACTGTCCTGTCTTCCAATTGTTCTACCTTGCAAAAGATGGTTAACCTGGCATCTTTGTACCATATTAAGTCCCTGATCAACAGTGACAGCAACGTTTCTAATGGGTCAGGGATTTCAATGTTAAGGAATTGGCACTCAGGGTAAGGTAAGCTGAACTACTTACATTGAATCATGTTTGAATTTTTGACATTATCTAATTATATTTCAAGGTGCATTGTGATTGGTTTAGGTGTGCAACATAAAAGATTTTAGCTATTACCGTTACTTATGTTTTAATCATTATGTTTATCTTTTGGCCATGTGTGCGATTACATGGCTATTCCTGTGTGCAAAATAATTTGTGGTCAGTCTGTAACTTTGTATTAGTTGACAGTAGGCCTACTATGTCACTACTTGGCGACAGTTTCCAGTTGACACTTTATTGCACGTGCTTCCATTTCAGACAACACTTCTCCCGTTGTATATGTCACAGGTTACCTATCTCTCAGCTAATTGTGCAAGCATGTTGTGTCGTCTGGAACAACTCTTTTTATTGGAATGTTTAGGCACTAAGTGATTGTCAATATTTTCAAACTCCAAAGGAACACTATGGTGGCCACATATTTCAGAGTAACGAAAACGTCAAGACTCATTAAACTGTGTCTAGACTTGTAGGACGCCGAATTCTATGGTTAGCTTATCTGACAATTGACCATTTGCTGGTAGCTAATTTGACCTGTGACGCTCTTTATAAGGGCACAATCTGGCTCATTGGAGTCTAATAGTACTAAGTAGGAAACTACGGTGGAATTACTTTGTCTTGCCAACTGTGCAATGTCCAAATAGCAATTTGGTGACGTCTTACTCCTTTGCCCTTGTCTAAGTCCTATCTAGGTCCTATACCATATTAATGGAAGGGCAAACCTCTAACAAGTATTCAGGGATTAGAGAAATCATCTCGAATAAACAGGAATAATGACACACGCTTGCATAATGTTAAAAAGCTGATTGATCAAGTGGTGTAATTTACACCAGTTCCAACCCACCACCACAAAGTTTTCAAACTTGAACACTAAAGTATTTGTATCTCATTGGTTCTTTAAAGGATCCTCTATTTGAAAGGAGTTTACTATCATATCGCTTTAATAGACCTTTATGGACGAGTAGAAAACTACACTAGCAGGAAAGAGTGCTTCTGAGTTTTTAAGATTCCTAATTCACGTTCCTTTGCATATTCTAAATTTGAATCTTAAGCTATGTCCACGCTGGAAGAAATATAAAGGAACTTTCTGTTCATGGCAACAGAAACGAAACTTCCCCTAAAGGCCGGTTGCACCAACTTAGGTTAAAATCTGAGGTTTATTAACCTTCGGGTTAGATGTTTGTGTGCACCAATTGACTTTTGATTAACCTGCTTAACCTGCAGAAACCAAAATCGAGGACGGGCAAGGAAATAACTTCATCAAATTCATTGTCCGCCATGTTGTTTTCCTTATTAACTAACCTAAGGTTAACCCTGCCTACTGTCTGGGTTAACCTTTCTCTTCATGTTTTCCCCTAACCCGTGCTAATGCAATTCAATGGTGGGTTAACCTTAAGTTATTCCTAACCTTGTTGTTGCAACCAGCCCTAAGTTTCCTGTTTTCATAAAAAGCGGTAAAGATCAAAAGGAATCACTACCACAATAATACGAAAATATAAGTAGGGACACTCAATGTTAATTTTTGTCCGCAAAACAGCGCAGCGCCGCCATGTGTGAGAGGTGATTACTAAGCTGAAGCCACGCCCTGCAAACGAATGGTAGGCAACGTGTCACTCGCCTGTGTTTTAAAAGCATGTGGCTCATTAATTACCATAAATATGGAAGCCAATAACATAAATGTGTTACCCTGTTCAGCTTTGACGGGTTAATATGGGCGTGGCTTCCTCCTAGTGTGATCACCTCTCACACATGATGGCGCGGCGATCTTTCGCGGACGGAAACGCCATTGGAGTGTCCCTACTAATATTTTTGTATACTGTGCCCTGGGGCTATTTCATCTAGAGTTAATTGGTGCAACACAAACATTTAACCCGGAGGTTAACCTGGAGGCAAATTTTGACTCAAGGTTAGTAAACCCCAGGTTTTTACCTCGGATGGTGCAACTGGCCCTTATTTTTAATGGTGTAAATGTTATTTGGGGGAAAACGACTTTGTGTTCACAAGGTATAAAACAGTGTATAGGGCCTACAATTTTAAAGAAAGTGGCGTTTTAATTTCAAATTACCTTAATTTTTGTACTGAAATTTATTACTTTTTCAATCTTTTAACAATCTCCCATTCATATTTTTTTTCAAAAAACTTGTCTACGTCAGAAATTAATTTTTAATTAAAAAACATCCCCACATCATTAGCTTCATGTATAATGTATATTGAAAAATGCACAATATTCGTCATGTTTATAAATTATATTCTGATATTTAATTAAAATTACATAGGGTAACATGGATATCAGATACAATCAATATACAGCCTGTACATGTAAAATGTACAGTGTATAGACCTACTTTATTCGCAATAAAAGTATATATAGGTTTTACATAAAATTTGGAAATTCATTTTTAGAGACACAATTATTAAAACGTGTTGTTTCAGTTTTTAGGATTTATGCATGAAAAAACTGCTTTTTATATTTTCAAAAGCCTTCTGTGCTTTCTCTATTTAACGAGAAATTTTATTTGTTGCATTTCCGAACTGGAAAAAATGGAAAAAGTTAAGATCAGTGTAGTTAGGATTATGGTTAACTTCATAATGAAAGGAGTAGGCGACGACATTAAGTGCAAGTAGAAATTTGAAAAGCACAAAAAGCACAATAATAAAGTAATTTAAAAAAAAATAATAACTGAATAACCAAAATGATGCCTAAATCCAACCCAGGTACATCGTATGAAGTTACGATTGTAGATAGGTTCCTTTTCTCACCATGGCAACCATGGCACGTTGCATTTCATTTCCTAAAATGACCACCTTCACCGCGTTCGACTTTCGCAGAATTTCGTTGTTTGTTTTGCTGTTTATTTGCTACTTTCATCGACTTTTTCTCGTTTTCGCCACCCATCATGTCGGAATAGGTCATTACTAATGCATTAATCCGTAAAAAACACCGAAAAAAAAAGTTTGGTTCGCAGACTTTTAAGGTAATTAACCCTATATATACCGCTTCATGCGGTGACATTTCCATATATCGTTCGTAAATGTAAACGCGCAGTTGTAAAGTCGCTCGACGTGTTTTTAGGAAAAAACTGCTACCTTTTTTTTATTCGTTATTTTACCTTTTTGGGGGCCATTTCACTTATTTTTCTCGCTATCGAACGAATGCGCGATGCTCATTAGCGATTAAAAGCCTGCGGCGCTCGCGTAGGCGGACGTCCATCGTTCCGCACTTCTAATTAATTCATTAATCTTTTTTTATTCTTGCTTACTATTGTCCTTTTCAATGCGAGCGAAATGACAATAACGAGAAATAATAATAAAACTGGACGCATTTTAATGAAATTGACGACTGTTGCATTGCGTTGAGGCAACGCTTCGATATTTCGTAGAAATCGAGCCAAACTGGACTGATGGTGGCGCCACCCTTTGTAAATAAATGCTAATTTTCTCTGCATTTTATAATGGGTCGAATGACCGTTAACCAAGGACCGACCAGCAATAGGGTAAGAACACAACAAAACTTCTAGGCAAGAATGTTACTTTTTTTACCACTAGCGCCAACCAGCGGGCAAATAATTGGTAATTTAAATGCATTACCAATATTTGCCCGCTGGTTGGCGCTGGTGGTAAAAAAAAATTAAATTTTTTCCTAGAAGTTTTGTTGTGTTCTTACCCATAGACTTTATGCAGAGTTACAGTGATCTTTTTATCGAATCAACAACTAAAAGAATGTGCCTCCGGCCAATTTTCGCGAATGAAATGAATGAAATGTCACGTGGTAGCCTATGCATGCTGAAGAAATCTGCATAAGGTCCCAGGTCCACCAGCAATGGTAATTTTGAAGTTGGAAATTAAGAATTTAAAGACTTCATTTTGAAGTTAAATTGTTGGTAATTAAAGGACTTAATTTTGCATAATTTGGTATAATTTTTACTCAAATTTTCTTATTAATTTTATCAATTTTTTAACGTGGTGATTAGAAAAACGTTGTTTGGCTCAGATATGAGTTATGTTTTTTCCATCAAAGTTGTCAGAAAAAATGAACAAAAATCGAGAGCTTTTTCCGATGCGTTGTGGTTTTATAAATTTTTAATCAGCTGTTTTTATCTTGTTTTAAGGGCAAGCTTGAGGCATTTTCACGTTTACTTTTCTAACAAAAGAAATTGCAGTTTTTTGACGTTTTTGTTCACGCAAAATTCTATTAAAAAACGTTTATCTAAAATGCCATTTTTAGTAAGAAATTGCTGGTTTTAAAGTCGATATCTTTTTTTGTTAACGCAGTATTAGATAAACCCTCAAGCAATAGGGTATTTCTATAGGCTAAGCATTAAATATTCCTACGCATTTTGAACAAAATATCTAACAACTACATGTAGACCTACATACACTGTATAGAAGGCGATTGACTTCCTGAAAATATGAACATTGTTTACTCTTTTGCCAAGATGATAATATAGTTTGCACATGTTGTAAAGCATGCTAAAAGCACGTCTCAACTTACGTTCCTGTTCCATGTTTTAATGTAAATCATTTATAGGATTTCCATATTTTAGAAACGTCCCATTTCCATAAGGGTCGTTTTTCTCTTTGAATACATAATTGAGAGGAAAATAGAATAGAAATTGGCGAATTTTGCGCATAGGCCTATACGTCAAGCCAATTAGGAATTGAATAGGGAAAAACACGCGAAGTTCAGAAAGCATCAAATAGCGCATATTCGAAAACATTCAAAACGAACGATTCCTCCGGGACTCATATTCGCGTAAAGGGATATTGCACCTGAAATTCGTGCAGGAATCCGACAAATTTGTCCTATACCATATCATCACCTGAATAACGCTTTAAAGGCTGCAATAAATTGAATAAAGCTGAATTTACTATTTTTACGATCATTTCTTAAAATTTAAATTTTTTTGGCAAAATAAGCACTTTTTGCTTAATTTAATTAAAATGCTTCCTTTCAGTATAGGTATGTACGTAGTAAAGCTGAATTTACTATTTTTACGATCATTTCTTAACATTTACATTTTTTAAGCAAAATGAGCACTTTTTGCTTAATTTAATTAAAATGCTTCCTTACAGTATGTATATCTATTTTATTTTTTTTTTTGGCGAATTTCTATCTGGTAACTTCTCTTTTCAGATTTCTATATGGTGCGTTGTTTTTAAACATCCATGTTTACTTTGTTAGTATACTTTCTTATAAGCTCATCTCGACGGGTACTCTTTTCCCGTACATTACTTTAATTATAGTAATTCTCAAATCTTTACTTTTTCACATTGTCCAGTTTCGTTCTCCAATCTTTACTTGGTAAGTTGGCCTCGTTACTTAAGTATTTGTAATCTCCACTGGTATAGCTAGGTTAATCGTATTCTAGCTAGAATTTTACTTTTCTTCAAATTCTTGACTTTTTTTTCCTATATTCTTGACTGGGACACTTTTTTCGTATCCTTCACTGGGACACTTTTTTTTCGTATTCTTGACTGGTGCCGTCTTCATACATTCCTTCTTTTTACGGACTCAATTTCCTCATACCGTGTATTCTTTTCTATCTTTTCCATCCGGGGAACTGGGAATTTTTCCAAATGGGTTGGATTCATTTCGAGCATTTCATTTTTTGGACCAACAGAGAAAAAATTTCCTCCTCAACTAAAGTTTACAACACTCGCGTAAAAATGGTTTTCGATTAAAGTAGCCGATAAGTAAAAAAAAAAAATGTTACTGTTAAAATGCATTGTTAGTATTTTTTTATAGAATCTCAAACATTTAGTCAGTGCAAATTGCCTTTTTCGTTTTTCTTAGGGCCGGTTGCACCAACAGAGGTTAAGAATAACCCAGGGTTAACCCACTGCGTAACTCTATAGGTTAACCCAC
>JAQGBX010007361.1:0-11510 GCA_034698745.1 Megaphyllum sjaelandicum | reverse complement strand
TCTAATGCATCTTATTTGAATAAAATAAAAACAAAAATATTAAGCGAGTGTTATGTCACTGGTACCACCAGGTGACAAAACACTTTGGTTACTCGTCCTTGTGGCCAACAGTTTCTAGCTGCATTTTCGACTGCAATAATGAGGAGATCACCAACTTGAACAGGTTTTTGTTTCTGGTGCCATTTCGTTCTCCTAGCCTATGATGATGAGTCCCTTTTGAGCCACTTTTTCCAAAATTGATCAGTCATGGCTTGGGCATTTCTCCACTGCTTCCAGAAGTTCAGATATTTCGATGAAAACAGACCTGGTGAAGCATACACATTTGACCTTCCCAACAATAAGTGGTTCAATTTCAGACTTTCTGGATCTTCTGGATCTTCAGAAACATGAGGTACTGGCCTACTGTTTAACACATTGGCCATTTGTTTACACAGTGTCTCCAGTGTGTCTTACTGGAAATACCAGTCATTCCCAGCACCCTCCATGAACTTCCAGGAGCTTCTATGTGGTTCCTTTTGCACAGAGGGTCGAGGTGATCTTGTCCTGGTCCAAGTCTTTCAATGCTCCCTATAACTCCCGTTCGGCCCCATGAAAGTTGGTTCCTAATTTGTCCGAGAAAATTACCTCAGGAAATCCTCGCAAACTTGAAAACCAGCGGATTTCATTGATACAGAAATCTTTCAATAAAGATTCCACTACTTCCAGGTGGACGGCTCTTGTCACTAGGCAGGTAAATATGGCTCCATACTGTAGAATATTGCCTGTATCGCAATAGATTGAGACTTAGGTAAGTTAGGCTTAGAATGGAGACACACAGGAGAACACGCCCATTACTGCTAACGTCAGTACTAAGAATGATCTTTATTTACATGCTATCTGGTCACCTTGACCGGTCTGGCCACACTGTGCCTAGGGAGATGTCGCCTCTGGTGGTAGTAACCAGAACACTACAAATATTTCAAGATATTTCTAAAGAAATACACTTTAATGATATAAATCTCATTTATCTAAATTGTACAGATTCCTCAACATGCTGAACTTTTGAGGTGGTTGTATATAGCTATGAAACAAACTGTTGCTTTTATCCACCTTGTGTGAGTGTATATTTATATACATGCATACAGATTGTATAGTTTTCAAGTGTACCAAAAGAACAAATTTGTATCTTTTAAGCAAAAACAAACAATGCCTAATAAGTCCTTAACACCTCTCCCTGTAAGTCATATTATAGGCTATACAAAAATGATATTGCACATGACATTAAAAACATATTCAATGCCATCTATGCCTCAAATCGAACACGTTTCTAATATCTTAAAAGCTGCTTGAAATAGAGCACTATATTGTAAATTAGAACATTCTATATATAAAGTATCCTAAATTAGTCAAATGTGGTTGCATTTCTTCCCGATGTAACCCTATATACATAAAACGTAATAATTATTAAAGAAACTGTCGTATACATAAAATTTTCAGCAGGTTATTTCCAATTGGAATGGACCTCTGTACATTTCATAACATATACAGTATTTGCAGTTATGTCAGAAAAACAGAAATCACCTTTATTTGACTAACTTTTGGGAATGTCGTACAACTTTTAAGGATGTGCACAATTCTCTAAGTGGCGGTTCTTTAGGATTAAGAGTTTAAATCGAAGTCGCGTGTAGATTCCGTTTGATCTATGCACGTTAAATATCTTCTTGAGGAAGGGGGGGGTGGAAATACGTACCCTTTGTATGCAAAATTCCCAGGTATATCACTGGCACATACACATCGTGCGTACAAATTAACCAATGTTAAAAATACACAAACAAACAACTTTCTAATTTACACTATGCTCTATCGCCAGCAGTTTCTTAAATGTTTGCAAAATTTTCAGATGTAAAGCGTGGATGACCTTGAATATGTTGTTGGATTATTCCATTGTTGACTTAGAGACTTGTAAAGGAATTATTAAATTGTGTATTATAGTTTACAAGATGAAAATGTGTTGTGTTGCTGCTATACCTGCCAATTGAACACCTTATACTGTACGTACTGCACAGTCCATGTACACTGTACATGCATGTATACAGTATGAAGTGCACAAAATGTCTCGGCCACCCAAATACCTTCGTAACTGCTATGGACATGAAAATAACTGCTAATGCATGCAGTTAAATAAGAAATCATGGGAGCTCAGCTCTATCCACTGATGCCATTAAATTTGAGCAACAGCCTTTTTTTTCAATCTCATCAGTTATCTGACATATTAAATGTATCAACAGTGGCATGCAGAACAAAATAACGAATAGAGAAACTAAAGGAAATGTCATTCACGCACGTAAAAACGAGGTATCCAGGGGTGCATGGGCTGCACCGAAAGTAAAAATAAAATATACAAGTTGCCAAGAAAATTACAATTTGCTGCAAATTTTGCAATTTACGAAAAACAATTGGGTATAGTTTTTGGTATACATTTAAATTCTTGTTAACACGATGTGATTCATTAATTTCAATAAAATTGCTTGAAAATGACATATTGATTGGTTTAATTACGTCATCAGTTTCCGGAAATCATCCAAATTTCCATCTAAATGCTGGTATAAATATCACAATGGACTATGCACAGTTGGTGACTTTGTGAATTTGTCCATTCCAAAATATTCAAATTTTTCGCTGAACAATTTTACAAAACTTTCTTGTGTGAAGAAGGAATTTCATGACATTTTTAAATGGTTTTTATGGTTAATTTGACATTTTCGGCACTGTGGTCATTTCATATGAAATTAATTGCTTTCATATTGTAACCAACAAGCTCAGACACGAGGCGAACAACCAGGATATGAAGCAGAGGGAGACAAAGGACCACCGATGACTCACAGCTCATATCCGGAACAACCAGAAAGAGACAAAGGAACAAGCCAAGACGAAGACACCCGCAGGCAGCCATGACGTCCCAGTTACCCAGGGTATAAGAGGGACGACACCACCAGCCAACTCCAGTCCACCACCACGACTCCAAGACACCATCACGCGTGCTGCTTGACATTTTATTTCATTACTTACCTGTATATTCATCACTTTGTGTCTCATTAAAAACATACCTTGTTCCCTTTGAAATCTGTGGTCTTCGACTCCTTTCCTCCATCAAGAATTTTAGGTTCACCTCTCGGCGCTTCTGCGGTTGCTCCCGGTTGTCACCGCCCTCCAAATAACCGCCGAGAACACCTAGACGCGGACAAGTCACCACCGCGGTTACTCTCCACCGCCGACATCCACCGCGCTTATAAGCTAAAACATATGGCCAACAAAAAACAGGTGGTCACCATTCAAAAGTGGTGCATTTTTTCAGGTTGTACTGCATATACATAAAGTACCAACGCATTGTTTGTTAAAACATTACACTGTTTGCAATATATTTCAGCTATATATAGCAATAAAAAATAACGGATGAGTCACGTTACATCTTGCTGGTAATTGAAAACATTATCATTCTGCATTTCTTGGTTTGGTGGTTTTTATATTCATTATTTGTATTACAGTCCATGTGTATAAGTGCATTGCACATGTCCATTACATTGATGTAATTTTGACATTCTTTGAATATAGTGACAGCCTGTGTACAGTGACCAACCAACCTATTTTTTGGTGATCACACTAAACAGGTTTCACTGTGATGGTACAAGTTCAGATAACTTCACATTTCTTCATCCGATTTCATAAACCTTTTAATTAAATCAGGAACACATTCAGAACTGTGCAAGCGAGAGAGGGAAATTCTGCAAGCCCTTGACACACGTGAGACTGCCCGTGGGATGAGCAAAAATGATGTGACCACGTTACTGAACAAACGCCAAGCGATTCCACCTAGAAAGCTCCAGGAGTACGTGTTGGATGATGCAGAAGTCATCAGTACAATCCGTGATAGTCAACAGATGGAAGCCGAAAAAATGTCGAAGTTGATGAGAAGAAAGAAGAAAGAAGAAAGAGATGGCTTAAAAAAAGGAAGTTTCCAGTTTAAGAAAGTCAACAATGAAGGAACTCTGCACGGAACTGGAATTTGAGATGCTAGAGGCAATCGAACCTGTGAAGGAGGTGGGATTATTCACCGAAGGGAATTCACTAAACAACATGTCTGAAACCAGCCAGCTCATTTTACATTCTGTGGAATTGATGAAGCCACATCCAGAAGAGGACCAACTTCACCTTTCATCAGAGGATGGCAGCTTCCAAAATGATCCTTAGACATCAAACCTTGCGAGCACTTCAACATCAACCGCACTCAACATGGAAGAATATGAGGAAATGCATAGAGAGCTTCACCTGAAGGATGACATCATCACCAATCTGAAACGGAAACTCGAAGAAAGCCAGAAACGTGAATGCGAGAAAGTGTAAGGAATTTTGGATGGATAGTTATTGTTATTACTCCAACTTTTCAGCCTCACCCACGTTTTGACGTTCATGAATCAATCGGCCGGATTGACAAATGTGAGTGACGGAACATATCATTTCGGAATAAAAAAAACCTATTTCAGGACTTGTTTATCTAATTTTTCATAATATTTACCTTACAGAATCTCACCAATGTGGAATGTGCAGCTGGAGAATCTGGAACATCTACAGGACAAAAAAGAGGAAAAAAGGCTTTAAAAAATACTTCAACAACTTTAATGTTTACATGATTCCATGTGCCTATTTCATTACCTTTTAATTATTCTCCATTTCCAGGTAGAACTGATGCCAGATACAGGTATATACATCTTCTCAGGCGATTTGGAAATTGCTCTCTCTAAGGGTAGGAAAAGTCCAAAGAAATTAGCCACAAGTCTTTTGCAGTGCTACTACGACAAGAACACGCTGAGCAGATTTTCCGCAAATGACCAATGCAGCAATTAAAGATTGCCAGAAGAATTAAAAAGTGCAGTCAAGCGTAAGTTGACTTATACAAAATTTCCTCAGAGTTGTTGTGTTTTATTGATTTTGTTATAATCTTTATTTTCCTAATTTTTCAGGTTTCGTTTTGCTACACTTCCAAAACATGAAACCAAACGGTGAACCACCACTGACAGATGCGGAATTCCACAGTTTTCAACCAAGCTTGCGAAGGAGCTCGGAAGTACCTGTCCAAAATCAACGGGAAAACAAAAGTGAATCACTGAGAAGAAGGACAAGAAAAACATCAGGAAGGAAGAAAGTTAAGACTATCTTTTAAAATATTCCTTTTCCAAAACTATTACTTCAAAAAAGATGTTTTTCACAGCTCATGACTTTCAAAAATTGACGTGACCATTTAATTAACATTTTCGGCAAAAATAACAATTTGTTCTCAATTTTGTATTTTTTGGTAAGGGAACTTACCGTGTGTGGCGACCCTACCTGCGCATGTGCTGATACCTGAGCGCTACGGGAGCTACTCAGCTCCCCTGACTTGCGCATGTGCAGGTCAACTAAAAACCTGTTAATAAGCGCTTGGCGCTAATTAACGCTCTCCTCTCTGCCACCTTTGACCTGGACGGACGTGTCCAGCCTGCGGTCTCTCGCCACGCGATCGAGACCAAGGATATCGGCAGTAGTGATCAGTTATAATCATTCAAACTTAATTCAATTAAATATTTTCAATCAGTTTAATCTTTAGGTAAATTCTATTAATAAAAATTGTAAACAAAACCAACCTCTCGTCGATGTTCTCCAAATTGGTGACCCGGACGTGATTTGAACGTCCCTACACGCAACCAAAAACAACCGTTTTTTTTAAGTCTGAAAAATATTTATTCAGTTCATAAAATAAGCAGGATTTCTATCATGTAGAAAACAGAAAGAGATGCATATTTCCATGAATACATAATGCATTGGTCAAATTAATTAAGGAATAATGAAAGACTATATTTACAGATTGGTAAATTTACATAAATATACAAATTAAAATAAAAACGAAAGACTATCCGTGCCCATTAGTGGCGGGATAAGCTTCCTGGTACTGGCTGACCCAATCATCAGGTTTGACAATACCATAAATCTGGCACACGAAGTCCAATAAATCTTTTTTTCAACCTATTCTATTGTCCTCTGTCCCCACTCAAACTCGTAGACAGGCAGTTCAGAATCTGGGACTCTGGTATACTCCAAGTAAGCATTGCGAACAAATTCTTTGGTGATAACTTTTTTTATGTCTCCAAATTCATCATGTATAATCTCTTGCACTAGATCTAATTTCTTCAAGGCCGTCCACAGTTCGCTCTCAGAAATTCTGTTTCTATTCATGTAGATTATGGTCAGAATCACTGCAAGCAATCCAAATCTGGCATTTTCTTCTATTGACCAACTTAAGTGATTATCCTCACTGTCAATGTCTTTGAATTCATCAACATGTAATGCCCTTTCTTCTTGTCAAGCTCCTTTAACTCCATGCCAAATACCTGCTGCAATTATTTTTTGAATAATTGCTGGGTATCCGCGCTGCGATTCGTGAGGACACCAGTACCTCCCCGGCCGAACTCGTCTACGGGGGGCCAGTACACTTGCCAGGCGAGTTTTTCAGCCTGCCTGCCACCCATACTTCTCCCCACGACTTGCTGATCCATCTGCACCAGGTGATGTCCAAAATTCGCCCATTTCCAGTTCCTCGCCATAGCAAGCCCAGTGTTCGTGTCCCGTGATCTCCTAACGTGTACGCATGTTTTGCTTCGCCGCGACTGTCTCCGTCGCGCGTTAGAACAACCATATAAAGGGCCCTTCTTGGTTGTTTCCAGGACAACAAATTTCTTCACTGTGCGTCATGGCAACAAAGACGTGTGCGTCAACATCGACCGGGTGGTCCAGGCTCACGTCTAGCCTGGAAAGGTAGATCATGCCCAGCAGCCTACCCTTGCCACACCGTCGCTGCCGGCACCATCACTCACACTGGCACCAGAGCCTGTCATCGGGACATCTCCTGTTGATACTGGCTGCACAACGGCACCGCCTTCTGGACCTTCACCTCTGCGTGGCATTCTTCGTCATCCTTCCAGCACTTCCACTTCTAGTCCCTCAACTGGACGTCGCGTCAGTTTTGCTGCGGACACGCCAATCACTCTTCGTTCCAGTCGCCGGATTCGCCTTCCCAGTCGCAATCGTTAGACACTGGGGGGGAGTACTGTGGCGACCCTACCTGAGCACGGGCTGATACCTGAGCGCTACGGGAGTTACTCAGCTCCCGACTTGCGCATGCGCGGGTCAACTAAAAACCTGTTAATTAGCGCTTGGCGCTAATTAACGCTCTCCTACCTGCCACCTTCGACCTGGACGGACGTGTCTAGCCTGCTGTCTCTCGGGCACGCGATCGAGACAAAGGATCTCGGCAGTAGTGATCAGTTATAATCATTCAAACTTAATTCAATTCAGTATTTTCAATCAGTTTAATCTTTATGTAAATTCTATTAATTAGAAGTGTAAACAAAACCAACCTCTCGTCAATGTTCTCCAAACGTGTTTTAAATAACACGACATTGCTCTTTATCTTTGAAAAGCATGAGCATGCCAGTAGTATGTCACATTCTCGATGAACGCATTTTTGTTTACCACTGTAGAATGACGTATGTTGAACTAGGTAAACGGCTATAAAAATAAATCTAAAATTAAAGCACTATACTAGAAATTACTCGAAACATTCTAGACGACAGCAGTGCAATTAATGTTATAATTTGTATTGAAGCGCTTCCCAACAAAATTGTCCCATTATGTCAAAAATGAATATGAAATATATATTGTAGGTAAAATTTCTGCGATAATCGAGCAAAGTTGACAGAAACGTTTGTGAACACGATGAAAATTGTTGTTCAGGTAAATTGATGGGGACTAGTAATGTATACTGTATTTCATATTTGTTTAGATTGGCAACATAGTACACACTAGTATGGGCATCCGTGTCAGTACTTTTCATGTGTTTCTGTTCCGAAAATATGACGGGGGGAAATGGGCGTGGCTTAATTAGCACCCTTTTTTCTTGACTTTCTTATTTTAGCGTCAGATCTAATTTGCATATGAAACGAATTGGCTAAATAAGACGCTCTGAGGTCATCCCCATAAACAGACAAACTTAGCGGCAATGATTGCTTAATTAACACATTTATTGCATTTCAAAAAGTACATGTTGTACTTTAATTAAGTCTAAGTTTGAAATATTGACATGTGAAGAAACGTGATTTGCTATCTGATTACATTATATAAAGAAAAATTTGGGTGGTTAGCACGTTTTGTCGTGCAGTTTTCTTTTATTGTGTATGAAGGTCACTCGAATTGCTTTCAATTAATCACATTCCGACCAGATCAGTTACTTGTTTTCATGATGTCATATTGAACGATGTCCGGTAAACATTCTTAGATGATGAGAAAAACAGATACAAAAAATGTATTTTATTGCTTCTCCTTTATTGCTAATTAATGAGCATTTTGCATTATCATATCATACATGTTTCTTTGTATTTTTTTAAGAACTGAATATTAATTAAACCTTTTAAAATCAAAGAACATGCTTTGGTCGCCATTTTTTTTGCATGTATTTCAGGAAAAACTGACAGTATTGGAAATAACTGTTAGCATTTTGCAGTTATTACGTTATTTTCTGTGGTATATTTGATGGAAAAAGAAGCCAGAATTCGTCATGTTTTCCATCAGTTAACACTGGCAGCAAACTGAGGATTTTGATGCATTTTGATGAAAAATATTTACCAGAAATCCGCGAGTTATCCACCAAAAAAAATTTCCACCAGTTTTCGACTCAAAAGAAAAGTGTGGTTTTTTCAGGGTCAAAACTAGTAGTGAAAGTGAACCTTTCCCCACAGTTTCCGACTTTCATAAACCCACAGTTTTCGGCCAGTAAAATCGTAAGTTTTCGACCACTATTTTTCGGTAAGGGATGGTCAGAAATTATATACGAATTTTAAAATTATCCCTGAGCTGCCAGCTGTACCAGTTGAATGATTTAGATGATCGACTATTAATTACGTAATATATGCCAAACGGACTATAATTATCATCGCATCCATTAATTGTCGAAACACGTACAACGTGCGCCAATTAACAAACTATGACGGTTCAAAAGGTATAAAAGGTTAAAGTGTTGCACAACGAGATGCAACAATCCCATAACTCAGTATTGCACAACGAAGTGCGTACTGAGAAAATCCAGATGTGTTTTGACATATCTTGGGATGGTCAAAACACATAGGTAAATGGACACCATAAGCATGTAACACAATACCTGTACATGGTCCAAACCTTTAGCTACAGGCAGAACAAGTTCAATCCTGCAATGCTAATATGAAAACTGACAGTGCCAATTAGCTGTCCCCTCAAGAGACACCTAACAGCACTGTCGTAGCATCCATAATAGCATGCTACACAGCATGCTTCACTTATGCTACGCTCATTAAAAAGGGTCTTTGCTATTGCACAACAAAGTGCAAACCCATTATACAATTGCTACATGGCCCTGTCCGAAGGTATATAAGCCCCAGAATCCAGGACCATGCATGCACTTTTTAACTTCTCTGGCTGAGACTACGGTCATACCAAATCTCATGCCATTTCTTCAGAGTGTGTAACCCACCTCTGATACTGTTATTTTTGATCATTTACTTTACGGTTTTCGTCATCAATCTGAGCTCAGGCTCATAGTATTCCTAAAACTCTGTAACTGTATCAAATGCTAAATTAGAAATTATAAAGTTGTCGTCATATTTAAAATACCTTAAAACGAGTGCTTTTTCCTTCGAGTTTACATCTTCAGTTAAAACTAGGCAACCTAAATGTGTACCAACGGAAGCTGCCCTCAAAGGAAACGATAAGTACTGTTTTCATCACTACTAATTCACGAGAGTGTCCGAAAGCTTAAACCCGAATAGGACAGGGTCCTGATTACTAGCTCAAACCAGTCGTGTGTTGAAAGGCTGGTAATCAACCTCTCAAAACACTATTTTTGTGTTAGCGGATTTTTAATTTAATTTAGTACATTATTTTTTTGAATTTTAATTCATACTTTATCTAAACATAGCTAGCATGTAGTACATCGATCGTTACTTAATTGAACTAGCTGCAATATATGGCGCTAATTAAGATGCATCCTGGCACCCAAACGCCAAAATCCAATTCAAGTATACGCGTGTATTAATTTATGAATTAAACAATTTATTTAATTAACACAATTAAGAAATTAAAACATCCTCTACCAAACTAGCTATCTATGATTTAAGGTGAGTATATAAGGTAGAATCTCTCTAAATTATTACATCATAATTATGGTTAATTAATTTTTTTGAACAAATTAAGTCATTTATGCATGCATGAGGTTCGATGGATTTAATAAAGAATTATTACTGGTAAGAAAAGGTTTTTACAGAAATGCCTTCTGTAATGCCTTCAGCTTTTCTTCAACTGTATATGATTTACGGCTCAGCATGGTAGTGCTCCGAATGATAACTGTTTGATACTGTACTGGTAAGGGTGTTATTTGACTAACTAGTACATTCAAGATAATAGGTTGAATAACACATGAATTGTCGGATTTCGGTAACGAGTTGCGTCAAGGGTGAAAAGAGAATTTCCGGAAATTTTACCCCTACATATAACGGCATTGCCCTTATCCCAGGGTATAGTGGCGTGCTGTTCTCCCTCTACCTATAGTGCCATGCCGTTGTTTGCGCGGGAATACGGTAATAATTGCTCTAATCATGTTTTTCAGTGATTCGGCCTTTCGATCTGAACAACAACAACATTGGCCGAATTATTTGAGAGCTCATGGGGACGTTCTAACAGTATTTAAACATGTAACTCATCCCTTATCTGGTCACTTCATAAGGTACGTTGACAATCTAGAACTTGCTACAAACGAGAATTAATTACACTCTCACGTACGAATACGTCACCAAAGACAGGTGGTCGATAAATTAAGCAAGTAATAATCACGTCCTTGTGCATACATAATTATACGTGCTGGACGTACATTTGTTGTGTATTAATCATACACATACGTGTTAATTTTTAAAGAACAAAATTGTCACGTTTTCTTTATTTTAATTAATGCTTAATAATTGTTCTAATCATGTTTTTCAGTGATTCGACCTTTCGATCTAAACAACAACAACAACATTCGCCGAATTATTTGAGAGCTGCTGGGGTTCTAGGATTTAAGTACGTGACTCATCCCTTATCTGGTCACTTTATAAGGCATTAATAAATTGCCAAAACTGCGAGAATTAATTAACACACCCAAAGACAGGTGGTCGATGAAAACATGCACGTAATAATCACATCCGTGTGCATAATTACGTGCTGCACATTTGCTGTGTAGTTATACACACATGAAATTATCATGTTTTTTTCTACCGTAAATACGGTATTTAGCGCCGGACCCGCAATAGCCACCTGCCTTTAATAATCGCCAGGGGGGTTCCCCGGAATTTGCAAATAAGAGCCGGGGCTTCAATAAGCGCCCCCGGGCGCCTATTACAATCAAGTTTCTTGACAGTTTGTTGAGAGGAAATTTATTA
>JAQGBX010007360.1:0-11511 GCA_034698745.1 Megaphyllum sjaelandicum | reverse complement strand
CCCACGTGAGATTTGGTGAGATTCATCTTGACCCCCTCCCCCCCCTAAACACCTCACGTAATTTATGGACGCCCCCTTACGAGCTTATATCACGCGAGCGAACTGTATTATTTTGAAATCAGTTGCTTAAAAGGGCATATATGCACTATTACCTCGACTCTTGCTTTTCCCCGGAAATAGCATGGGTCAGCCGGTTTAGACAGCTGAGATAACAGTTTAATAGACGCAGTTTGTATGCCACACGCGTTGCGATCCATTTAAGAATAACCCCCGCCGTCAGACTTTTCTCTTTTAACGGTCTTTTATAGATGTCATTACAACCGAGGAAGCCGGGGAAATGTAGCCGAGCATTGCTCCTGGGAGATTTTGTCAACCACCACGATTATGACCTTATCCCGTCTGCCAAACACATTTTATACATGAAATGGAAATGGGCCGTTCATGCAAATTCACTCGTATTCGTCCTTGACGTCCTGAGACTAAAGACCAGACTTTGTTGAGGATTGCTCGCTAAGCTTCTTTAATGATCTTCAGAACCAGACATTCTTCAGTGCTTCAAGAAATGATGCCAGATTTGCGGTTGTTGATGCTTTTCAGTCGAGCATTTTTGATCAAAGACAATGTTGACATGCCCCGACGATGATAATGCCTTTTTCAAAGACATTGAAACAACTGTTATAGCTTAAGTTAATTGCATCATGAGTAATGAGTCGCCAGTTTTGCCTTTAATGTTGAAACGTTCATGACGACATTCCACTTATTTCTAGCCCTTCATTACTGCAGAAGTAATTTTCTTGATGAAACGTCCACAAAAGGTTATTTTGTAATAGATAAATTGGTTATTCGGCATGGAATTCGAATTGCAGTACATGTATTATACTAAGAAACGCGGCAGCCAGTTTTTGTTGTTTGTTGATGCTTTTGAGGCCCCTGCCGGCCTCCGTCGTGTCGATGACGTCACGACGGTGACGTCATCGGCTTGATCAGTCGGGACCCCGTGTGTCCCAACTTTGGCTGAGCGCCTTAACATCTAGCACTTTGGCTAGAAACACAACAAAACTTTTAAATTAAGAATGATAATTTTTTACCACTAGCGCCAACCAGCGGGCAAACCATCGGTAATTTAAATGCATTACCAATATTAGCCCGCTGGTTGGCGCTGGTGGTAAAAAAAAGTAACATTCTTTCCTAGAAGTTTTGTTGTGTAAGCACCCTTTGTTAGGCACTGTGCGGTGCCTCAAGAAGGATACCGTTCTGACTAAAATCTTTTGGACCTTGTCCTTTTTTACCGCGGCTCCCAAGTAACGAATCCATTTGCTGGTTGCAAAATTCCGTCCCCTGGTCGGTGCGGATGCGTCGAACCTTGGACCCTGTCTGCCTGTGGGCATCTCCATGGTTGTTTCCGGAGCAGGGAACTGCTCGTCATCCTCTTCAGGTGACAAGGACTCGGGCTCCCCTTTCAGTTCAGGAGCGCAGGCCTCATCAACCGGCCTACACCTTGCTGCCTGTCCAGTTTTTCCCTTCCCCGGCCTTTTTAAGGGTCACAAGGAGAGATTGCAAAGAGCAAAGCTCTTATAACATCGTAACTTGTGCGAGTTAGCGCTGCACTACTAACACTGTTGAATGAATGGAAAATGCGACCTTACTATTCACGTTGAACAAAAAGTTCAACTGCATGGAGCTTAATGCCCCGAAGCATTTTGTGCTTATGTAAGCAAGATGTTGTCTATTATAACTGTTCTGTTTCAACAATGGGAACAATGGAACGAGAAGCCACCAAAAAAGACTCGATGACGAAAGGGAAGGCATTGGACTCCGAGAAGTTCTTTCACCAGAGCGAATTAATTTAAATATGTTTAGATGTTGCTCAACTGCTGTTGAGAACGTGTCAAGAGATTCCTGGAAAGCTCAGGATTACCCACTATATAAATCGATGGCGGAACGGTCATTTATCAGCTGTCGGAATGTCCTAACTTTGTGCTCCGCAGTTCAACTTGTCTATCCGAAGATAACCTTTACACATACAATAATCGCCACGAATGGACTCGGAGTGAGATATCGGGATTCAGAGCTCGGTGAAAGACGAAGTGCTTCTTGAAGATGCACATTTTCAACATCCATGACATTTCTGTCATTGCAAGTAGAAAATGTTTTTTTGACGCAAAGGTAAACACAAGACCGAGTTTTGAAGTCAGTACTTATAACATTTTACATGTACTGTCAAAGTTATTTTTCACTGTCCATGATGTCCAAAACGCGAGTTGACGTCACGTTGTTACAGTATTGATCTACAGAGCTAGTGATGGCCTTTTCCCTAGCGTGGCATTTTACTCTCGCAATGAGGGATGGACCAATAAGCTAAATTACCCTCGGGATTCCTTAGTGACCATTGTCAATTGGTACTTTCGTCGATGTCATGATACGTGCATGGTTGCTGTTGCAATGGTTTTTCACAATAACTACCATCTTCACAAAATCCATTCTTGGAAATAAAATGGCTCGATGAAGATCATGAAGTGATAAACACCTTTTGCACTATCATTGTACTAAAAAGGAGACATTTTGTATCGACGATGCAAGCTTTGTTTTGGTCCGCGCTATATGTAATAACCTTTTTAAAATGTTTGGAATGGTCAGTTTGCATTATCGAAGGACTACACTTACATTTAACTGCGCTGCTCTTTCAATTTACGTCGTACAGTCAAACCCGGTTAAGTAGAAACCCGACAATTGAAATAAACGGATAAGTGGAAAACAACTTCGATGCCCGGGCGATTTCTACTTTGATTATCAGGGTTCGACTGTATTTTTCAATTTGGAACTGAAGTAAAACCACTTACGAGTGACCACCAAAAAAAAATGCAATGTTGCTGGTCACTATTCAAAGAATGCCTGAATTAAATGAAAATAAACATGCAATGTAAAAATTGCAAAAAAAGACAACACACACTGGTCACTGTACACAATAGACAGGTGGTCACTATACGGAGAATTTTTATGAAGGAAATGTACACTAGAAACAACAAAACACTAAAAAGTGGTCAACATTAACTGGTGGTCACTTTTCCAGGTTTTACTGTATGTGTATTTGGAAGAATGACCGACGTTCTTACGACTATAGCTGACTTCGGGCGACGCAAAACAACCGCATACCGTAGCTGATAGAATTGTACGTGTCATTTGCGGATTTTCCCATTGACATCAATTAAAAGGTCAACGAGAAAGGCAAATCACAACAAATTGAGGAGCGTACGAGGACGACGTATAGTTGCCTTCAGCGCCATTAAACAAACTGAGCAAACAAATTGATCCACTTTAATTCCCTGTCTCGCACATCTTTGAAGCCTTATACATGTCATCATAGATGACTAGTTTCGAAAAATGAACATCGTTGGAAATTCCATCGCTTAATTTCAACTATATGCAGGCTTTCTTTTTCAAATAGGCAATGCGCAACACTTTAATGAAATGCATTCGCAATTAGTCTCGTTGGCATGTTCTTTGCGATGAAGTACGAATAACATGATTAATAGTGCGCGGAACTTGAGAAATGCTTTAGTTTTTCGAAAAGTTTTACACTATACAGTAACTAGATATTTACAGAGTGAGGCGGCCGTATATGTCTGAAAATCTTTAATATTGTCCATTGGTTATAGCTGGGGAAATCTGCATTCGCATTCGGAATAGGAAGTGGACATAAAGGAATAGGAATAGGACGTGTGAGGATTCTGAAAAAGCATATTTCATATATTATTGCACGTCGCGTTCTCATTTTGTGCGACTCTTAGGATATTAACCTTTAAATATACACGTAGGACCTTGAATCCAATTAGCAAGGTGTGTAAAAAAGGATGTATTAAAAAATCAATCGTAAATTTTGTTTATATTTTTGGTATCTGCATGTATGCAACCATGCATTGCACTATTGCATGCATGGTAGGAAAGCTCTCTGAGAGGCATAGTTGCATTTATGCATGCAACCATGCATTGCACTAATGCACGGCAGGAAAGCTCCCTGAGTTGCATAGTTGCATTCGTGCATGCAACCAAAATGTTAACTGCAACTTTGTGATTGATACGTAAGTATCGCAAATGCAAACATTGCATTAACTGCACGGTTCTCAACAACTTCATGACTGAATTCTTTGCAATATCTTTAACAGTTAATATTTTATGTGAGGAGGCGACGGAGTTAAATTGCAGGCACGAAGTGAACCACCACTGCTCGACATTTTTTACCATGAAGCTCATCACATGCAAATTACTCGATGCCATAATGATCTTATCCGTTGCCTATTGGGACATTTTAAGTATTAGAAAGAACGGCTAATTTTTGCATTTCTATAAGCGAAATCCATTTTTAAGTGCATGCCAACTCTTATCTCACTATGTGATAATAAAAGTTGTCGCATTGGCAGCACTCGTGCACAGATGCAACTTGGGAAAGGAAATTTTCCAACTAGCGAGAATTTCTTACTTTTATTTTGGACTGGAGCGTTTACTTGTGGGGAAGGGGGTTCTATTCCCACTCATTTTGTAATATTTTAAATTCTTCCATAAAAAACCACAAAACCAAAAAAGTACAGAATCATCATGTCCAAGGGTTAAAGCAAGATGTAACGGGACTCATCTGTAATCTGGTCACTTTTTAAGGTACATTGGCAATGTAAAAATTGCAAAAAAGACAACACACACTGGTCACTGTATCCATAGACAGGTGGTCACTATACAGCGAATTTTTATGAAGAAAATGTACCCTAGAAAAAACAATACACTGAAAAGTGGTCAACATAAACTGGTGGTCACCATTCAAAGGTGGTCACTTGTCCAGGGTTTACTACTGTAGCTTGATCAGAAGACGAGCCATTGTTTTGGGGGCCTTTGAAACCTGCAAGCGGCCCTGCTAGGTGGCAGCACCTTAGGTGCCTGCTTCAGTCGAAAACAACTGCACAGCATTTGAATCTACAGTTTTTGGTCACCGAAACCAATTCGTGCAAATGAGTTTGCAGAAATTGCTCGTTTGATGAGAAAAAATACCATAAACACGTGTTGAAAGCACCATTAAGGCTGAAATTATGACGATGCGCATATTACCCAGCCCCTTATTACGCGCTAGCACTAGCAGGTTTTGGTCTCATTCCACACGACCGTTAAATATCCGCATCCTATTTTTTTTTCCGAATGAATTTCGGGTAGATGTCTTCGCATTGCTGATGGCAACGCCATCGAGGTTTCACCAGAATCGCCTAATTAGCGAGATATAACGAGGCGGATGCGAGCACTTGGGGCTGCATCGTGCGATGAACGATGGCTAATTGTCATTCACCTAACTATAATTAATATCGGATCCACTATTAAATTGTTAACTGGCAAAAGTAGGAGGACGAAAGGGGAACCGCGCGCCCACTGCTCCCCCTCCCCCTGGGGCCCCCTGCGCATCACGCATGTTTGGAGCCATCTATTATTTATTCTCGTCGCAATTTGCAGTCAAATTTGTATGAATTCATTAGGCTTGTTTTCGAGCTCGCTCGGCAGCGTCGTTGCCAGGGGACAGCTAGGTCCCTCCTGGGCTGGGAGGGTGCAGGCAGTTCGTTTGGACGATGCTCCGGCCCTGATGTTGTTTTCATCGCAACCTGATGCCTGCGGTGCTGCCACCATGCAGCACGCCCTCCATGAGTATCCCCAACACTCGTGGAGTTAACGGGGAGCGACTCGTACGTGTTATAAAATATTTCCAAAGTGGTAATGTGTCCGTTCTGAGGAGGGCCTTCACCCGATACACATTGTCTGTCACATGCAAAGTTTGCGTACGAGGTTTGGTACCCTTTTTAATTGACCATTTCACTAATCCCTAGCCTAAGCACCCTAGGGGGTGACATTTGTTACATCCCACAATTAGTGACATTGTGGCAGCTCCACCGAGCGTCTTAACCTGGGCACGGATAGCCCCTGAGTGGCACGAGGGTGCTCACTGGCTAATTATATAGCCCTCCGTTTGAAAGGAGTAAAAACATCTAATTTAATTATGGAGAGAGGGGATTGCAGGAAAGAGCACAATGGCTATCTACAGAAATAAAGAAAAAATTGGGCGGGAGGTGGTGTATGATAACATTACGTCAGTGCCTTACTGTTTAGGGCCAGGGCGGGATCCCTGGAAACCAAATGTCGCCTTTGTAAGTTCAGGCAAGTGAGTAAATTATGTGATCTATGTGAGAATGGGACGAGAATGTCCAGCATGTGCTGAGTATAGAGGGGGGATGGCACAGGATTCCATGGAAGTTTGGCTTTGGGGAGGATGGGGTAGAGAAGATATAGAGGCCATAGAAGTGGCCAAGCGCTTGCTGGCAAAGTGGTGGATGCTAAAACAAAATGTAGCTCAGCAGTCTGCAGTACAAGACATGGATGTGCTAACTGCAGAAGTGCAGGGCTGACGTGTAGTGCGTGGACGTGGTCTTCTTTATTACCTTGTTAGTTGGTAGCTCCTCCCATTGGAAGAGTCAGTCTTAAAGGATATGCTACACTAATCCAATCCGCTCTGACCCCCAGCCTTGCAGAGAACGACGCTTTTAGTGTATACATCATTTATCCGTAATATTTGGTTGGACCTATCTTACGTAAAGAATTGGGCTTAAATGTATTCATATTCGGCAGTTGTTTAATTATATTTATTAGTCTATTTATCTTGATTTTTCGTTTAATTCTTCCTTTTTTTCTAAATGTTTCGAGCAATATGTAAAGTTATAATTTATATTAATTACGCCTGCAGTACAAAGTGATTACCGCCGTAAGATAGTCCTAATCCAATTACGAGTCAGCTACGTACGTCATGAGCAAGTTATCTACATGTATGTGGTGAAAGCGCCATTCTCTGCAGGGCTGGGGACCTGAACGGCGTTAAGGGTGCTTAGGCTAGTTCCTCAGAATTCCGCGAGGCCGGGGATCTGATCAGTGAAAGGGTCAACTACTAACATCACCAAATAGATGCTTTAGAGGGAAAAATTCACCAAGAAATGCCAGAATTCCAGTCTTTTATTTTGTAGGTCATTTAGGCAACAACTACAGGATTCCCACAGCCTAGAAAAATCTTAAAAAACCTGGAATGTCAGAATTTGAGGAAGTCATGTAAGAAACCTGGAAAGTCAGGGAGCTTTTCAAATCGGTCGTAGAATATTTCTGACTTACATTATGCTGACAGTGACAAACATACATGCATGCCCTAAAGTTGTTAAGACAGGAGTAAAATATTTTTAATCCTCTTCAAGTAGTTGTGTTGGACTAATCCATTTAGACATTTAAAGTAGATAGACTGTATGAAGGCACCAAACTTGTGCATATTGAATTTCCCCTAAATTGTTTTCTCATTCTTGCAAAGCAGGATGTCTGTCCCATGTCTTGTTCAACATTAATAGTGTCAGTACTAGTAATAAATAACTTTAAGTCAACTAAACTAGACCTTTTCATAGTCATGGAAGGATTGAAAAATTTCCTGTAAAAACCTGGAAAGTCAGGGAATTTCATTCTCAAAAAAATGTGGGAATTAACACCTGAACAATACAAAAAGGAAATGCTGTACATGTACATGTGTACCGAAAGTGTGCTGATATACTTGTAAGTCAACAACTGTTCCTTTTCCTCGATCTATAATTTTATTCCTTCATGGCTATAGGGCCCGATTCAATTTGCCTTTCAGATCTTGTGCCTATAACACCATCAATCAACCAATTTTCCCCTTTTTGTGGCCAGCGTCGTTTTAGGCGTGACAAATCCTTCACTCGCGGCAAAGAAAAGCAGGCAATTGATATTAATCTTACTTGATTTTCGAAATACGTCAACCAGCGTGTTATTTTATTACTGTACTTTCTCGGCTTCCAAAGGCTTATGCTACAGTAAAATACGTATTCAACATTATTTTACGATCGAAGATTATTTTTATTTCTTTCGATGAAGCTAAAGTTTACAACACTTGATTGAAGAGAGCATTTTGTGGGATTTGATAAAGTTTAATTCACCAAACTGTGGGAATTTTTTGGACAATGAGCCACTATAGCTGGACAGCAGGAGGCATATGGCATGCATCTTCATGAGCTGGAAATGTGGAAGCATCCATGCGTGTCACATATGCAACACTCGCCTCAATTTAAATGAGAACAAAATTGTTCAAATATTTTGGAGTGCAGTGATTTGGAGCAAATTTCCTTTCTATACAGTAGCATTAGGCAAATTTATTCAAACTCAATATTGTAATTTCGTGTGATCGATCGAAACGCACCAACTAACATCGCGTCATTGTCAACCTCGGCCTAATCCAGTTTTCGGTCAAAATTCCATGACTGACCTTTCTGTAATTGTTTATATACTGTATAGGGTTGAAAATTCCCGTTATAGAATTCAAGGTGCTACTTTTCCCGTGAGACCCTGCAGACTGTTTTTCAACATTGGATTTGCAATCATGTGTTTGATCTAAGCGCTAGCCTCAGGACTATAGCTGTGCAATTAATGGCAACTCGCATATCCTTGAAGGTATTTTTAATGCAATGAAATGTGATGCAAGCAACAGTTCATAATTCAACAAACACATTTACGAAATGAAATTGCCGGAACCAAATATCGCGGCGTGCCAAACAGCGATGCAAACTCATTGCCGAATATTGCGAAACGATATACTGTATAGGATATGGTTGAAGAACTGCCAAATTTACAGTTGTCAGTTGAGTTTGACTATGATAACCACTTCTATGAAGAAATCGGGGAATGGTTTGAGGATAGTTATTTCTTCAAATTCGAGGACTATTTTGCAAAGTTTAGAAACATTAATTCTTGGATTTTCTTCATGTTTTGATAATGACCTCACATTTAGCATAGGCAGCATAGGAACGGTTCCATTAAAAATACGGGTTAAATCTAACTCTTATTAAACATAGTATTAGTCATCAAAATTACAGTACATACTTTACGAAATATTTCAAGTTTTGTAAAAAGTTCCCATCCCTTACTGTACATTATGTTGCATGCACTTTTAAGTATGATTTTTTCAGTTTTCCATTATATGTGTAAAGAAAATAAATAATTTAAGCAATTTTTTTTTGTTAATTTTCATTGTTTGTTTAAATTAAATGTTCTTATAGACAAACATGTTTAAAAAGTATTTTTATTTTACTAATTTCTGAAATTTTACTGGTGTCCCATCAGTTATGTTGAGCACTGTATTTTCATGCTCAAATCTTTGCCACGTAATCCTTCGTCTGCTTTTTGAATAAAAAAGTTCTCACCTAGTGCTTTCACATATTTTTTTATTATTTAGCATCGTTTTATATACTCGAAAACTCGGGTTAATATAAAACATGATAAAGTACCTCCTAACACTGATCAAAATGCATTTAAAAGGCAGACCCGTTCTCTGCAATGAGTTTCTCAATGACTTCACTATATTGCGCAAATGTGTTCTCCTTAACAGAATATTGGGATATAAAGGAATTTCCAGTCGCGACATAATGCACCGGGCCAAGTTATATATGTGACAGGGAGATGCAAATGCGACTCGGTATACCGCCCAAATTCAACGCGGAGCGTTCATTATCCGGAAGCTAATCATCTGAAATGCAAATTAACTGGAAATAAAACGCGACATTTGCATGTTTTATTCCCCACCTCTGACGGGGGCATGCCTTTTTCGCTAAACAGTGAAAGTAGTTTTGCCTAAGAAACCTTTCAGCTTTAGCAGTAAAAATAAGTAGACGGCACGAAGCAATGAAACTGTCATGAATATTTGAAGTAAAATTATGCGTTTCATGCATGGATTTATGCTCGCCGTATTTAAGCACGTTGCAATTTTATAAAGAAATGCAATATTCATGAAGACCCATCGATGTGTATATACAGTATACCGAGTAAACATGTCCTTCACATAGAGGAGATACACACGAATGACACGTCATTTCAGGAAAATTAAAGAACAAATAATATTCGGTATAAAATATACTGTATGCATTCATCGATGTGTTATTATGATGAGAAATATTAGATAGAAACATTTCTGACATTCTCGTTTCTGGATTAAATTACCTTCGTTATTCATTGGTACAGCGTCATGGAAACTATCCAGACATTTGGCATTTTTTTTTCTTCAAACATTTGTTTTGATGTACTGTATTATATCCGTCATAACTTTCATTCTCGTTTCTGTATTAAATTCTATTTCGATATTCATTAGTACGGAGAGACTTGAGTCATTCCAAACATTCGGCATTTTATTGCAAATATTTCCACGTAATTTCATATGAAATTACTGTGAATTCAATTTGATGAAACTTTCATGCAAACTTGTATGACACGCATATTTCTGTGGTAAATTAAATGTAGGCTACTGTTCTTAAATACAGCGTCATGAAGGCAATATAGACATTAAATTAGCACGAATAAATTCAATAGGTACCGATTTAGTTGAAATGTGTGAGACGGGCTGTGGGATTTAGGTAACAAGTTGCGTCATGGGTGAAAAGGGAATTCCCGGAAATTTTACCCCTACATATAACGGCATTGCCTTTATCCCCGAGTATAGTGGCATGCTGTTCTCCCTCTACCTATAGTGCTATGCCGTTGTTTGCGCGGGAATACGGTAAGACACACACAACTCCCAACACACCTATATCAATACTATACCTCGAACCACTCATGATTAACATTCAAGAAAAAACATGTGGAACTTATATAGAATAGCCACAACATATGTAAACATATGCAATGAAATCTCAAAAATTTATAACTTAACACAAACTAATAACACTAATTTAGATGTCCTTGCAACTGCTAACAACATTATCGATTTAGTAAGTAGGACAGTATGTAGTCTGTTCCTCTTATTTTATTTTACACACAAATAATTGTTGTTGACTTTAAGACTGACAAATGCTATTCGTAAAGCTTCAAAGCGCCCCAAACAAATACTTATGCACGTACATGATTACCTGAAATATGACAACCCTTGAATATCAATAACAAGTGCATGTATTAACAATGCCTTACCAAAACTTGAAAATCATGTGTTTTAATTTCTTATACATGTAGTTTATATCCACGTTAGCCTCAAGGTACAAATCTATATTTAAATTTTAAGTTTTTTGTTGTTCCTTTTTATTTAATTCGCAAAGATGCGTACTGGTGTCAACATCAGCGACATGAGGAGAAATATGAGGCTGAAGGGGGCGGTTTTCTATATTAAATTTGTTATACAAGGAACTTTGATGGGAAGTAAATCATGAAGGAATAACGAGCGAGAGCTGAATTTTTTTTTTTAATATGTTATAGTCTCACTTATTAATTTTAGCAGACATGGCATATATACTGTATGCCATATGGCTGCATGGCGTTGCGTTGACGCGTGTTTTAATAACGTTAAAAACGGACAATAAAAGTGGGTAAACAAAGGCATAAAATGATGTAATAATCGTAAGATTACTTACCTGTGTTCAGGGTATCCGCACACGACTATTTGAGGAAAGTAGGAAGGGAACC
>JAQGBX010007359.1:0-11511 GCA_034698745.1 Megaphyllum sjaelandicum | reverse complement strand
GATGTCACTCACGTAATGTGTGCCTGCGAAAAATTGGGGGATTACAGACGGGGTAAAGAGGGAGTGACAGCGGCAGAATGGTTGGGGGGGGGGGCTTGGGGCTGGGGGGAAAGTGGCATATGCTAAAGAAGCAGGCGGACGCAGAGCAGGGAAGGGACCAGAAACAGGGTTCAATGTAGGCCTACAGAGGTGTTCAATGTGGCAGGTTTCATTGAAATTTTCTGCATGAATACCCTTTACTATTAAACACTTTATAAAAGCATGAAAAAGCGAACAAATTTAAAACAACAGAACTATACTTTAACAGATATATTACATTTCATTTGGAAAAGGATATGTTCATAATTCACTTACCTTATCATGACTATAAATTGAAGATTCTCACATATTAAGGTGATTCCATGCTTTTTGCTTCTATCAATGAGCGCATTTTTCAAACGATTCACAAGTTTTCAAAGATATATGCAGATAAACATTAAATCAAGATTCACGTAAATATCGGCACTTAAGTCTGACCGAGATTCCATTTCCTGTGATACACTTTCAATTTCACCAGATATATGGCGAATTTGGAGCACTGAATCACTGTTCTTGCACTATCAAGTAGAAACCGTTATTTCACTATATTCCAATCAAAGGATGTCCGATGAATGCAGAAGACTTCACAATTAAGGTATTGGGTTACACGCACATTGCCAAACATTTTTATACTTTGCCGGATTCATTCATAAAATCCTGGAATCTTGACCAATCTTCGTTGTATACACATTGTTACTCATCCGGAAATCTCATAGTATGGTCGCCGGTGATTAACATCAAGTCGGTTATTCACACATGATCCCAGGCTTCAGCTAGATACACCAAAGTATTGATGATTTACTTGAGTCGTAAGGGTTCTTTAGCTCCAAAACCCAATTATCAGGGATTTACGCAGGTTTTTGCAAAACACTTGAATTCATGATCATCTGCTTGTGGTTAGACAAAAAGTCCTTTTGGAATTATCAGGCAAGTGCATTTTACCGATCGGGTTCATTGAAGATTTACCTGAAATTTAGATATTCACGCATTTAAAATAAATTTATAAATGTTTAATACAATTTCTCGAACAGCAATGGACTTACCTGAACTTCATGTAGATTTTCTAAAAATTAATAAAATTCACTTAAATATAGAAATCATGAGAACACTAGTTACGTACCAGTTGGTGGCATGTTATGTTTTTGGGCAAACGGCAAAGCTACAGATTTGCATAAAGTGGAACCATTGATATAAAAAATTGCACTAACTTTATTGGCATGGAATGCATGTGTCAGTTCTATACACAAAGAACTCGAGCCAAATTAATCATATTACTTTTTCTTAACTTTGGATTTGTAGGGTATTTTCTGGCTATCCAGGAGCAATGAACCAGATCTTTCTTTTGGCATCCTTGTCACAAGTCTATTTGAAATTGGACAAGCCTGGCTTGAAGAATAGGAATGATCCATTACGTCTTTTCTATGACATAATGTGACCTAATAATCCGACTCGCACTACGGTGCTTCTCCTGCACCTCTTGGAAATGAATAAGCAGCTTGGTGAAGCTAATGGACTTGAGGCAAGGGCGAGTCGATGGGCACACCGATTGGCTGAAATAAGATCATGAAATGTAGATTATGAGATTGGGTAAAGAAGATTCATAAATATCCTGTACATTTTATGTTTTTAAGTAAAATTGGACTGGATCAATCTTCAAATATGCTACATAACAAAAAAGTATTGAAATTAGAACTGGATAAAGTTAAATTTTGGTAATGTTGGTGGTGGCCTCATTTGGACAGAAAGGCGAATCAGACTATCTTTAAAAATCTGGCAAATTCCATTGAAAAGATTAAGCTAAGTGTCATGTAAATTAAGGCCTTGCCTCTTTTCCTGTGGCATTAACTGAATATTTGGGACACAGTTAAGTCTTCTCCTCAGCATATGAAAAGCTTCACTTTGGGGCAGCAACATGAGCAAACCGTAAAGACTCTTAACTAGGTGGGGATTCTGGTGTGCATCTAGAAGTTGGAGACGTAGATCTATGATAAAAAATGAGAATATTTACAGTATAATTGGCCACAACGCATTAAGAAAAGCCATGATAATAACAATTAAACTAAAAAGAATTAAACATAGGCCTACAAGTAAATATGGGAGACTCAATGAGTTGAACCAGTTTATCTATCTCTGTGAGGAAATCCACGGTTACTTCTAAATCCGCACTATTGTGAAAAAGTTAAGTTAAGGAAACTATCTTTAACATAGTTGCAAAATAAAATCAGGAACATCTTAAAGAAAAGTGCTGCTGCGCAACTCAATGCACAAACAAAGTCAAAAACATTCAAGAAGATTAAAAATAACCAGGAAATAAGAACACTGGATAAATTTTTTAAAACCAATTTTTTTCCAGATTTTCTGATTCCCAATTCTTAAAACATTATTTTCATGAATAATTTCCTATATTTTCATCTTCATTTTTGACTTTATCATCCTCTTGTAGAAGTAAAATCACAAAAGATACAAATGCCTCAGCAAATCACAGGCATGACTGTAGTTTTGGGTGAGAAGACATAATGACATCACAGACACAGGATTGTGGCACCAGGTCCGATACAGGCAGCAAAACAATAAGCAGCTATCCTGAAAAAAACAAAGATATTAGATGCGCGACCATTCAATTTATCGACCTGTTCAATTATTTATATTAATATTATTATTAATTAACAATATCAGCCTACATTTGTGGCCAAATCCTTCAGCTGATTCCGCAGCTCAAACAGCTCAGTGGAAGTCAATAGAATAGTGTTCAGCGTTTGAACCATGTGGCGACTAAACCGCAAATCTTCCTCGTGCAACAGGATTTCTGACAGTGTTCGGTAAATGTCTTCGGAGTTCAGCAGGAGACAAAGCTGCCTTGAAAATAACCTCCAACATAAGCTCATGAGCTGCTAAGAAACAAACTCAAAATAGGCTGGCAGAAGGCACCTACCGGATAATGAAGGACCCTCTGTCCTCCAAAAGTTGCCGATCCGTGCTGAAAATGCTCAACAGACTAACCATAAATTTGGTAAAGTAGCTATTCATGTTGGAAGAGCGGTAGACAAGATGCAACACTGGTTCCGGGACAATCATGTCCATCTTGCACTGGTACTTGAGTCCTGCCGGTGAAGAAGAAATCTCGGCTAAAACCTCCAAGTCTAGCAGCACGACCTAATGAAATAGATGTATGTAAATAAAATACAATGGAAGGCTTCTTAAGACAGCAATATTGATAAATCTAAAGTAGCATCTCACTTCATCAGATGGATCACTAAGGGTTTTTAGAAGAACAGGGAATATTGCTTCAACGTAGCGAAATATCTGCAAAATGCCAAAATTTAAATGATATTAAGACAAGCAGAAAACGACCAAAATATATACATTTAGAAATAAAAAACTAAGGATTGAACAAATTCACCAATATGTGTCTAATGTAATGCTAAGTGTGCAGTACAAATTGTTAAAGCGCTTAACTATTCATTCTAAAACATCAAACGTTAAAAGGCTTTAATCCTGATTTTTTTGGAGTACTTTCACTATGTGTGACATTTTCTAGGTCTATCACAGCTTGCATTAATGTCTTGCAGATCAAGACATTATAAAAAATAATCCAAGCTTCTAAAAATAGTATTTTTCTACTCTGCAAACGGTTCCTGACATTAAAAGTAACAGAAAAAATACTTTTCACCTTACTTTGTTTCTTATAATGTACAGGTACACATGTTGATAGATAACGGTGACAGAAAAAAAAAAGAGCATGAAGGTACCTACTTTATTTGGAATTTTTTGATGGAGATGATTAATCCACCTTAAAGCAGCAACTTTGGTTTGCATGGATGTGTGAATAAGATGAACCGTCAGAGCATCGATTACTTTTTCTAGATCCAACTGAACGTATCTGACATTAATGATACATGAATAAAATTATGTTCAAAACGTGCATCCTCTCATGCTAAAATTAATAGACGATAAATTAACAAGTGTTAGACAACAAAGCAACTGAAAAAGCTTACTTATCATTTGGTTGTGACCTGGCCACAGGAATGCCATTACCTTCGGCCAATGCCAAATCCAGGTCTTCTTGCTCAGAACCTTCAGGTAAGTCCCGATCATCTTCCACTGTAATCAGCTGCATAAGACAACAGTTTACTGCCTTGGCCGTCTCATGAATCAGTAATAAAAGCTAAGGAACAATTTACTGCATCTGCTAGTCATTAACTATAAGGTCGGAAATTCTACGAGTTTGACATGCAGTTTAATTTAAGAGAAGCAATTCATGCTCCTGAAAAAAGTTGCCCAAAAAAGTTTTTAGAGGATTTTCCAATAATAAATTTCACAAAAAAATTTGTTTAAAAAGGATATGTTTTCGACTTTCGTCAAATCCAACACTTGGCAGCACAGCAGACAGGATTCCCGACACAAATGGAAGCATGGTCCTACCAGCCAATGTAATAAACTCCTTAATCCAAACAAGGGCTGTGTGCTGCACAAACTCATCTAAAATTGAAAATTCTGAGATTATAAAAAACTGAAGATTACTTAAGCCAAGGGCCAAATGGCCTCACAAAGACTTACCTGATGATTCCGAGCGAGTAATCAAGATGTTGACCATCGCCGAGTAATTGACCCTGGACGGATTTTTCATAATGTTCTGCAGAAATTCTCCCAATAAAGTTTCACAGCTGCAAACAAAAAGAAGACAACGTTTAAAGTAAGTCTAATAACTATTTATTTCAATCGAGCTAATGAATATTCCTTAAGCAGTGTTTCAAATCAAATTTACTCATTTCCTCCTAAGCAATTGTGACTTTGTTGCTTTAATAAAATGCACTGAAAGTTGCTCTGAGAAGAAAAGGGAATATAATATAACCTTTTCTTCACTTCCATTGTTGGACCTTCCAAAATATTAAGAAGTCCATCTAATATTTCTGGTAGAAATATCAACATGTCGATATCAGGAACAGAGTCCAGTACTGAGATCTGAAACATTCCACATAATACAAAAAGTGAATCTGATAAGAAAAAATCTAAAAAGCATATTGCTGCCGATGTGGTAAAAGTAGAAATGCAGGCTTACCCAAGAAACCACAAACTGCTTTCCAAACGTGCTCTTCGTATATATTCGCTCTCTCAGAAGAGGCATGAATGCAACCAAATCAAAAGATGCACTTTCGGTAACAATATCCTAAGAATGAGAAATAAACGAATACGAATTGACCACCGTCCTTTTCTTTAGCTGAGCGATATTTTGTGACAGCATAAGACAAAAAATGCAATGCTGAGAAAATTTAAAAACATATGTATTAGGAATTTTTTTTGTGTATACAGTAACAATTATGCATATATCTCATGACTTTACTACATGATTTTATATTTAAATTTTAAAAGCAAAAAACTGTCCATAAATTACGCAAAGGTGAACTTTAAGAAGACTTGACAGAAGCACAGATATTATTCAAACATTTTAGTAACAGCAATAGCGATTAACTTGGAATTCCCAAACACTTCCATCAACTTGGATATTTGCGAAATTTCTGCGTCACGTGAATTCATGGAATATGAGGTATAGTAATCTTGTTAAAAATCTGAAATGGAATATAAATATACAGAACAAAATAAGGGTAACACTAGTTTTACCTTCAATAACCTATCCAGTAATTCACAGGCATTTTTCACATTTTGATCGGGATCCGCTACAAGCACACTTAGAGCGTTAAATATGGAGTTGAACAACGGCAATACGGATCCACGAGACACCTTCACCACATTGTATAGGGCCTCGCATGCGTAGTAGCGAGTCCGGCTATCCTGATCGGTGAAGCAATCAAGAATTGGCAAGACAAGATCGCCAACATACTGAGATGTTTCCTAATAAAAATGAATGATGCTATATGCATTAAGCACAACTAAAGTCAACATCAGCAATGAAAAGCATTTACAATAAGTAACCACAACACGTAAAATAAATATTCTTTCATGTGCTATAATAAATTTATAGAAAAATTTAAATCGTTCACTGAACGAAATAGAAGCAATGATTGATATATTCATCACTAGAGCCTTGTTTGGATGGATTAAAGTTAGAAACTAGGAACATAACAGTTAAAATTAATTTTCACCTTTCCCAATCCCAGCGCCATTGCTGCCAAACCGATTAATCCACCTTTACGGCTGTTTGGATTTGGTGAAGCAATGAAGTCTTTTCCCAAGACCCTGACTAACTTCTTGATCTCCTCAGTTTTCTTCATTGCCACGGAATCCTTCACCATTCTGAAAACCAAAAAAAAAATTTACCATGCAGTTTCAACATATGATCACAGTATTACGTATACTAGACATGATGTCAGAATCATGAATGTTGCAGCCACATATCAATAATATTGCAGGTTCTTGCCTATATTTTTCAGAAACAACCTATATACATGTATATATATATAATAAGTCTTTGAGCGATATCACATGGCTGTTACAATCGAATAAGAATAATGCACATAATTGTAATAAATTAACTACAGTAGCTATGCATGATTAAGACCCGGCCTGCATGATTAAATTCAGGAATAACCCATGACCAATCAAAAATATCTTACTGAAAGATGCTGCGTCAACAAACCATTAACTGAATAATTTAACTTTAGGTATGTGAAAGAATTTTATGTAACTTACTTGAATAAAAAAATAAAACATTCCAAACATTCCTAGGAGAATCAGGAGCATCGATCACTTACTTCTCGATTTCCAAAGCCGCAGTTTTCCTTTTCTCGTACATTTTATCGCTCAACGCTCGGACACACGCTGAGCTCAGCGGCGCATAATCCTTATCCGCCATGACTCCAAAGTTAACAAAATAAATTTAAAAATAATTATTAAATCTCAGCTAAAACTCTGCACCATTTTTTTTCTTTCCTCCCTCCGTCGTCGGCTACGTGAATCATTAAGCCGAAGGACGACAGAAATTCAGCCGTCCAATCATAAACAATGCAGTGTGATCAGATATTAAATTACCCTTTTCTCTATTAATCGTGCAATGCCAAAAATTTACATTAGATAAATGTTGTATTTGCTTAAATATTAATATTTTGCCAGAATCAACAGTATTTGTATTTTTATACGTGTTCTTTTTAGTAATCATTAAAAAGGCAATGTGACCAATCTGCGATTAATGCTCGCTTGGATGGATACATGTCACTTGATACATGTGGTGATTCTGGTACCCATCAAAGAGGTTGTTATTTAGCGCAGAATTACAGTTAATTTTGTCTATCAAGTTCAGCTAATTTTAGGACGCCTGTTTAGCCATTGACATGAACAGACTCTCGGTATTCCGATTCTTCAAGCAGCAGGTACTTTAATTTTTTGCCATATCCATGCTGCTACAGTGAGGTTATATCCTGCTTTAAAATGGCGCCATCTTTTGACTATAAATGCCAACAAGCAAGCTTTTATTGAGGAATTTAGTGAAATGCACATTTAAATTATTAATTTAAATGGATGCCGTCAAAGGGATTTAAAATGCAGTTGAAATGGATGATGTCATGTGGTTGCCGGACAGCACCATGGCGAGTGCACTTGGTCCACATGTATGACCTAGCTGGTACTAAACACCTGCATGCTCAATGATGTACTGTACGCACATGATGTACCTTTTATCTACTTTTGTGCTTGTTCATGAGAGCACATAGTCATATTTCACGTTGCCTGTTTCAGGCAGCTCGCTTTCTAGCATCGCAGTCAGGACCTCAGGCTTTGGCAGGAGAGCAGAGGATGACAGAGATCCTGCAAAAAAATTTCCCGAAGGCGAAAGATATCACAGTGCAAGATATATCAGGTGATTGAAGCAATGAAGCACGAATTGGTGCCTTCGTAGTGCATGCCTCCTTTGGCCATGATAGAGGCTTTCCGCGTTTGGACGGTCTTGTTATGGAGATCCGTGCAAGGTGACCTGATGCTCATCTTGTTGTTCAAGGTGGTTGTGGGGCTATGTACGACATCATGATAGAATCTGAAGATTTTGCTGGAAAGAGTCGTGTGCATCAGCACCGCATGGTGAACGAGGTGAGGATAAGTTTTCTCTTGAAATTTTAACGAAGTATTGCTTTTTTCCCCCCTCAAACGTATTGGCTGCAGCTTGATGAGCATGACTTAGAGAGAAGGATCCCTTAGCTGCGGATCTCATTCTACTATATCATAGAATTAGTCATGATTTTGATAGTGATATTAGTCCGCTAGAGCCGGGAAAAGTGTTTTAGCAGTACTTTTTAGTTGCACATTGTAATCGTGGAACTTTTGGAATTGTTGCCGATGTTGCTGCTGATAGGCGCCATCGTCTTCATTTTTCGACCAATTCCAAAATGTCTCACTGAAGTTTTGAAGCATTGAAAGAAATTTTGGTAGATTCATTTCCTCTTTTCCTGTTTTTTGTTTTTCTGTTTAGGCTCTCAAAGAGGAGATTAAAGAAATGCACGGACTCAGGATATCAACGTCTGTTCCTCAACAAGAAGATAGAGAATGATCGAACAGACAGTCAAGTCGCGCTTGATACTGTATTATCCTAGCCTTGTAGAACTAATAAATTGTTTAGTGTACTTGTTCTGACTTTTGCTCAGGAACTTCAGCACTTACATTTGACTGAACATAATGACCAATGAGGCAAATATGCGCTCTATTATTATAATATAAAGTAACCCATGCATTACAAAATTGTTGACTTGCCGATCACATCAAATATCTGATATCATCAAACTCGCAGTCAACAACTGAATTCTTCTTCTGAAACTTAATTTACTGGACATTGTCCATTTGTGAACATGCAAGCCAGAAAGATTACAACCAAAAAATGACAAATAAAGTTATTCAAGACTGTTTAATTTTCAGATAAGATAACGTTGGAGGACAAATGTTAACAAAAATTGAAAATCTCAAGAAATAAAATTGCACTTTTTGTTAAAAAGAATAACAAGCGAATATATATTTATATTTTCTGTATAACTTTGAATTAATCTATTTTGTATACTGTAGAAGGCAGTAAAAGGTTGTCGAAATAAAGAGTTTGTGGTCATAAACGATGGAATGCTTTTTTTTATGTTCAGAGCGTATTTAAATAGGTACACGTTACATGCAGATCCGTTTTGTTTCTTGTTTTTAAAAAAAATTCACAGGGAAATAATGTTATTTATTTACCTATTTGTCTCTTTTCTTATTTTAAATGAGGATGTTAATAGATTTTTTTGTTAAAATTAATCCTCAAATGAATTTAAGGGTCTACCAGTGGGCATTCACTAAGAAAATTCCAGGGAAGACAACAAAGATAGTTTTAAGCTTAAAATTAAATATTTTATGGAATAACAAAAAAAAATTATTGGATAAACAAATGAAGTAGCTAATGATTGCGAATTTTGTATTTTTGAAAGTTGTTTTAACTATGAATACGACTTTGATATGCAGAATATTAATTTTTTATCTGTTCAGTGTAGTGATCGCTGGTCATAATTGTTTGAAATCAAAAATTAACTCAAAGGAGGTTCAAAACCGTTAAATTCTCAATCGCTAGCTACATACTGTACGTGTACAAGAGCTATGTAAAAGCCTTAAGCTTATATCGTATTATATTCCCTTATTTATCGATGAAAAAATGTCTTCAAAAATGTTAAATTTTATGCCTGAAAATATCTTTGCCGAAATTTCCATAGAGAATATGAGTTTTCCATGCTTTGAAAAAGAAACTTTGCTTTGAAATCGCTGTTGGTTATAATACCCAAAAATGTCTTACCATCATATGATTAAACTGTTATATTTTGTCAGTAATTGCGAATCAATTTTGGAATGTTCTTTTTCCATGATTTTACCATTTATGTAAGTATATTTTCAAAACTTTATATAGTATATGAGGGCAAATGCAAAACCATTTTCAAATAACAAATTAGTAAAAATGTACAGTAACGTAAAATGACCTAATCATGTGACCGAGACAAGGAAGTTTTCAAGTTTCATGTCTTATTTGGTTTCATCCAAACTTATCTGAAATATCTATTGATTAAGGATAATTCCGGAGAAATCAATAAGGAACGAATTGCACATAACGATTTAGAAAGCAGCTGTGTTTTCCTAGAAAGGACACCGGAAATTCATTGGCTGAGAAATTAGCGCACATTTCGGTGTTTTTGGCACGGACTTGAAATTATGATTTAGTCAAAGAATTTTCGAAACGCAGCTCAGCGTTCTTGAGGCAGCTAAAGAAAATTGAGATCTGGGAAGCAATTAATACAATGTAGTGTTATAAAAATAGCTATTGTGAGAAAGTCGGTAAATTGTGAAATACATAAAAATTACGAGAAGTTCGATTATTCAATATACAGATGGTACTGAACATATAATTGTAAAAAAAAATGGGGAATTATGGGAATTCCAAAGTTTCTAAAGTTCTGTGAAGTATGGTATATTTAATGGATTTAGCAAATTTAGTGATCACTTGGAAAAATCTGGCTAAGTTGACCAATACTAAGCAAAAACTGATAATTTCAAATCATCCCCAAATTAATGATAGGGTTATGGGTTATTATAATAAGGTTCAAATCCTTAAAATTTTACAGCATTGCTATGAACATGTAAGAACTTTACGATTCTCTTCATGAAAAGTTGGTTTTAAATATCATTAGTTGCTAAATTAGTTGCTAAATCTTGATTGAGTCACGAAACACAAGAATGAGAACATTGTATGGATATTGTTTTTAAAAAGAACAATATACATGTAGCATGGATATTGCATATATATTTTTTAATTGCATCTGTAATAACAATACGCTGAACGGAATAATTCCTTTTATGTGGTTGAATTATTGTATACAAGGGCGTAGGTAAGGGGGGGAGGGGGGTGTTAAACCCCACCCCTCCCCCATTGAAAAAAAATTTACACTAGATAGGAATGAATTATTTGTTTTGAAAAGTTGAAAAATATCAAAAATTTCGTATTTGGTGATATTCGTAAAAAATATGTAAAACAAGGTGCTATTTTTGTCTGAAAGGTGCCGAATGAAAGAGGCCGGACATCAAAGCTAATTACTCCATTTCTTTGAAGTTGAAACATATGCGGCGGCAACCTGCAGGCCCTGCACGGAATGCCCTAGATTTTTGAACATTTAGAAATAATTCAGCCAGTGCGAAATTTTTAATCCCTGCATTACATGTTCCTTTCTGGGTCATGAACAAGGATTTCATGGCCAAAGGGTGGTAAATAGGATAGGGCACAAAGGGGTGAAATTATTCCTGTCGGCAAAATCAATCAAATTGAGGCTATAGTTTTTCTTTTAAATTTCTGATGCTGAATTCCTGGAGATTTCAAAAAAAGAATACTTTCATTTTAATATATTACTGACTGGAATGGCCACAATTTCCTAACCAATAGTCCAGTGTTTTGCATGGTTCAAGGCTTCAAGCATTACATTCTAGCAGTGC
>JAQGBX010007358.1:0-11512 GCA_034698745.1 Megaphyllum sjaelandicum | reverse complement strand
CATCAAACTTAAATGTGCTTGAAAACCTTTGGGCCAAACTGGAGTTGGAAATCAGAAAACATTCAATTGCCAACAACGAAGAATTGAAAAACGCCTTGCAAGAAGAATGGGACAAGATTAGTCCTGATTTCACAAAAAAAAATGTGGAATCGTACCCCAAACGCCTACAGGATTCCAGACGCCAGAACGGTTTGCCAACTAAATATTAATTTGCAAAGAATTCAACGGCTGATTACTTTTGTTTACTCAATACGAAACTGTATCATTTTCACTTTGACCTAAACTTGCTGTATCATTTTCACTTTGACCTAAACTTGCTGTATCATTTTGGTTTTGACATTGATTACTTTGAATATTTTATGTTCTTTTAATTAATTGTGGGCATTGCTGGTGTTTATTTGTACTTTGATATGAAAGCAAATACATATTTCATTTTTATTGCCATCTAAATGGTATTTTCTTGTAAAAATACATTTTCCCCTGCAAACACAGTCGTTAAATGCAGGTATATCATTTTCAATTTGAGCCACTGTATGCATGGGGGTGAGAAAGTACGGTCGTGGCCGATTTGTATAAGGAGTTAACCCAGCATTCGCCTAGAAACAACTTTGGGAAACCACGAAAGTCAAAGTCAGGAAAACCGACACGGGAATCGAACCCGAGTCTACCAAATACAAAGCCTGAGCGTGAACCACTCAGCCAACTTTGCACGGTGATGTCCCTTAATTTGGCAGTCGTGAAATCACGTGTAAAAGCGATACGCTAATTGAATAAGAAATTCACTCAAGATTATTCAAGTACATGTACATGTATGTATTCTCACATTTCTAAGTGTTATGATTATACTGTAAGCACCAATTTCTAATGAATGAATTTCTAATGAATTCCCTCCAACGCCATCTGTAGTGCATTTTCAAAAAAGCACTTCTATGCTTCGGCAATGGGTGGCGCCACTTATGATGCATTTCATGCAACTATACTTGTACGAAGCATTCTGTACGTCGAAATTGTGTATTCTTACTTTTGGTCTCTGTTCCTTTGTTTCTAAAATGTTTAACAGCAGTTCCGTGCCTCCTTCCTCCAGAAACGCCCTCTGGTATAGGTCTAGAGTGAGGTCGTAGTCCCTCAAGTTGCAGAGGGCTAAAACTGTCGTTGTTGGGTTAGCATTCTGGAAAGTTGTGGTTTTTCTTGATTATTGCTAAATAAACAATTTGAATATCTGGGACAGAAAAGGCGATATTGTCCATATTTGGCCCCAATATGAGATTTTTAGATTATAACAAAAAAAAATATTTTTATGGCATCAAAAATGTTTTATTTAGAGAAAAAAGACATGCAAATAACTACCTTAATTCTTTCAGCTGTAGCTAATAATATAGTAAACGTTTTTACAGTTTGTAAATTTTACAAAATGTTAGTTATTTTCAAACAAGCTTTCAGCATATGCATGTACATGTACTGTATATGCACAATCAATTCAAATACTGTAAATGAATATGCCCAAAAAACGGAATAATTTAATTGTGAATTCAATTGACTGCACGACCGAGTTTACTGAAAACATGGTAAATTTCTCATCCAGACATCCAGAGTGCTGTCTCGTTCCATGCTATGACTTTAAGCAAACTTTTGTTAAAAAAAGTTAACAGACTCGTGTGAGCCAAAAGTTTTGATAAATGAACAAATAAGACCGTGTAATCTCATTATATTTTTGAACTAATTTGATAGAAGCGTTGATATACCTTGGCGTATTTCAAAAGTTTTTTAATGTACCAAAACTCGTTGGGGAGCTCGATTTTTTCCTTTTTTTTCCAAAGCTGATCCAATTCGGCGTCGTTTTCCCCATCGTCGCTAAACCTATCGTCATCGTCGTCGTGGACCGAATTTTTCCTTTCATCCATTGATATGATTTTCTAGGATTCTTATCAAATAACGCCGCTGAGAACGTGCAAGTTGCATTCGCTGGAACAGAAAGTAATTTCAGATAATGGCTAGAGAGAGAGAGAAAGTTTAAATCGGCATGAAAAGCAAATTGGGATTTGAACTTTATCTAGGTGCATTGCATTGCATCTGATAAGAAAGACTGACAAACAACAGGCAATTGAAACGGATTTTTGTGTGTGTGCGTGAAGAAATTGAAGCTATATGGGAATCGCTACTTACCTTATTTCAAAATTAACGTACTCGGGATGAATTTTGCGTTGCCATTGACAACGGAAAAATAACGGTCGATAATCGTGCGGGCCTTGCATCAGAGATTTAGCTTGGTCCATAACGAACGTTGTTTACTTCCTTTTCTATGGGTTTATGATAGTCAAGTACGTGTATATTGTATACGAAATCGTGCTGGATCCGCAGGGACACGTTTATCGTTCGCTCTGCAGGGTCTGGAATTGCAATTTTAGAAAATGCCATGAAAATTTATATAACTACCAGCGCCAAGTTTTTTTAGAAATAACATTACATTTCTTAAGGCCATCTACGGTATAACCACATGCAGTTGTGTTTTACCTCCACTAGCAGTATTTTTAACATTTTTTTAATTCTTAACTTCAAGATTTATTTACCTTTTTGTTGTACACGGTTTATCTATATACCTTATGGTGTTTTATTTTTATATACTTTCACATTCTTTATTTTAACTGAACTCTGAAAGGGGTCGTTCAAAAAGGACGTCCTCAGGTAGCTAGGGGTGAGGGAGTCACGGACATAATGTGGACAGGGGGAGGGAGGGGGATGTGACCATCTCGGATTTCCACTTGAAGAAAAAAATGCCAAATAAAATCAGTTCCCCAAATAAAAAAGGAAACTGAGAGCAATATCGCGTAGGTGGGTTATAAATTGCACATGTAGGTAGACAGGCTACCTTCAGTCCTGGAAAACCTGGAAAAGTCAGAACTTAAAGCCTCGATCAGGGTACATTTGCTAAATTTTCATTTTTCTCGAGCATAAAATGTCAACCCTTTTCCGAGGTCAACTTTGCAAATTTTTCCCCAGTGCAAATTTGCAACATTTTCCACCTTTTCCCAAGACAAAATCTTCAACATTTTAAACTGTTTTCGAGTTGAGATTTGTAAAATTTTCAACAGCTTCCGAGGAGAAATTTGCAAAATTTTAAAACAGATTCTGAGGACAAATTGGCTAAATTCCCTGCCTTTACAGAGTACAAAATTCTCGTTTTCCGAGTACAAATTTTCGAAACTTTCAACATTTTCCGAATACAATTTTTTTAAAGTTTCAGACCGAATGGGGGGATTGATCCTGATTGGCCGGACATAATGCGGACAGGGGGTAGGGGGAGTCCAATTTTGGGCAAAATTTGAAGACGCATTTTTTGAATGGCCTTAAAGCATACAAAATCGCACGCTCAAGGATTATTAGGGTCGGTTGCACCAACTGAGTTTAAAAATAACCCAGGATAAACTCACTGTGTAACTCTAGGTTAACCCACTGTTTTATTGCACAAGCACGGGTTAGGTTAAAAATGATAAGAAAGGTTAACCCAGCCAGTAGGCAGGGTTAAAACCTCGGGTTATTAGGAAAAACAACATGGCGGACACTACGGATGAATCTGATGAAGCTAGGGAATTGCGCGTGCTACTCCACCTGGTCACGCAGACGTGGAATACCATCATGCGCAATCTGGCAGCATTTTTTTAAGTTAGTTCCATTTCTGTGTTCCATTTTGGTTTTAGATGGTTAAACAAGGGTTTCATAACTGGGGATATTTCATCGAGAGTTAATTGGTGCAGCACAAACATCTAACCCGAAGGTTAACCTGGAGTAAAATTTTAACCCAAGGTAAGTAAACCTCAGATTTTAAACTAACCTAAGTTGGTGCAACCGGCCCTAAAAGGCTTAATTCGTAATAATCTTTGTGTGCACAATTTTGTATTTATTTATCTAAAAAAAGAAAAGAAAAAAGGGACATGTTATAGCAATTAATATCCTAAGACAAAGTATATGACGTCCAAAAGTTGAGTACACAATCCAAAGGGTTAAACCCCAATAGAACAGCTGACATCTTTATGTAGATTAGTCACACAGCTTAACCAATCTCTATGCACTTTCAAATATCATCAGTTGAGTCAAATATTCAAATTTATCGCAGTGCAATACATAAAGCTTATCATAAACTGAGTGTCTTCTTCCATTTTCTTGCAATTCCCGTGAGAAGAGTTGTCACTGTTGATCACTTGATCAGGGACTTAACTTGGAACAAAGATGTCAGATTGACTGTTTGCTGCAGGGTGGAAATCCTAGCGGGACAGTCACAGATTCGAGGTCTCCAGAGCACTGATAGTGCCAAAATGTGCCATTTCCAAACTTTGGAGTAGGCTCCAAGTCATTAGCGAGACTATAAATGCTAACCAATTGTTTCCCAAAGTCAAAATCCCTCAGCTAGATCGGTCTTGCATTAACTGCACTAGGTCTTCCAGACAACTCTCTGCCAGCTTACAGCCACCTCAAGAACAAGAGTTTGAATATTCTGTAAACATTATAAACACTTTTTACCGGAGGCTCAGCATAACTGTGGTCTCATTGCCAAACATCCAGCAGCATAGTAGGCTCGTTTAAACTGGAGTAGGGGGGATATAAAAACCTGAGCGATGTACTCTTCACTGATGAGCTCTGATTCAGACTGGTTCTCGTCAAACTCGAGAGGACTGCAAGCCATTTAAAATTCCAATAACATCAAGGAAAGAGGCTATAGTTTGATGGCTGTAGATTCATGTCTAAGGTTGGCATCATGTTCAAGTTCCTCTTCAGCAGAGATACACTTAATAATCAGAAGTACAGAAGCGAGGTACTTGGAGCCTGATCTGAAACTCTTCAAGGCGCTGTGGTTTCAGGGTGCATATTTGCAATGTTATTCCGTTTGTTCTTGAAAACTAACTTGTGGAGAATACAAAAATGAAAAGGTGCGTGATGAAATGCAGAGGCGTTTTGTAGACGAACTTGAGTTCCTGCAAAATTAATTTTTTAATCAATAACTGGAGGAATTCATACCTGCAGGACAATAGCTCTCTGGACATTCCCTGCGAAGCAAATGGTTTACTTCGTTAAATAGCAATGCTAATCTCACTTTTGCGACGAAATTTAGATTATTAAATCAAATTTAGAAACTGCGGGTGATGTCGCAGTCTGTAGAGGACTCGGTGAAAATAATCGGAGTTAATTAAAACCCAAATTCCTGGTCAACTTAGACAAAGTCATCTTCATCGAGCCAGAGGAAGTTCGTAACGTCAAGCTGTTATGAATACGTCTATTCACCGAATCCAACAAATTCCTATTCCTCTCGCATAAATAAAAACGTTTTGTCGAGACGATGGAAAGTATGCCTGATGAAACCGAGCAGAATTCATTAAAAGTTGTTTATTAAATTCTGGCGTATTAGAGCCGGAGGAGGAAAAAAAATTGGACAAAAAGATTAATATCCGCTTGTACCTACTACGGAGTGGGGCTATTAAACGAAATATTTCTGCAGGAAAATGCGATGGTGAAACGGACATTCCGATCACGTAGTTGCTGCTGGCTTCGTGCGCTTCCGTTCACCAGATAAAAAAAAGAAAGCCGGAATGTCAGGGAAAATCAATTTAAAAAATAAAAATCGAAGCAGCTATGGAATTTGATAAAGGATATGAAAGGCCCCATGTGAGGAATCGCATCGACCTATAAGTGGGCTGGATGTTACCAAAGTTTTGATCAAACTCAATTTATTGCTACGCAATTAATAAGAGGTCGAACAGCGTGATGTCGTGGTGTAAGAATATAGGCTTTCTTAAAATGTGGTTTCATATGCCATAGATGACTCTAGAACCCTGACATACACTACATGTAAGTCACCCCCTGAAGAAGGATTGAAAGAAACCAAAACTGAGTTGAAGTTTTTTCGGCGTTCTGGTTCCGTTTTGCCAATTCCGGTTATTTCTAGGTATGACCTTAGTGTCCACATTGAAACAAACTGATAGGTGAAAACTGAACAAGAACGTCAAAAACGTAGGGAACAGTTTTGGCTTCATTCGGTCCTTCGTCAGGGGGTGAACTGGACCTTTAGTTTTTTGGCGTTCTGGTTTCGTTTTCACCTATCAGTTTGTTTCAATGTGGACACTTAGGTCATACTCAGAAATAACCGGAATTTGCAAAACGGTAACCAGCTGAGTGCACAAATTTATTGAGTTCTGAACATACTGGTAACTTCCAGAATGAGCTGTTTGGCATTTTTTAGTGCAAATATTTGCATCAAACCCAATTACAGAACTGCAAAAAAGACAATGCGTAAGGACCATTTGTGATAACAATGAAATAATCTTTTCTGATGTTTCAAAATTTAAACAAAGCTTCTGAAAGCAATTTGTGTTTATGCTGTCGTTTATTAGTTTTCTTTTGTGCATAATTCAATACGTTTTTTGTTTACATTTTGTTTTACATGCTTTGGCTTTCAAGTGCTTTTGGCCCTAGGCTTCAGCCTCCATAGCAAAATGCAATGTGCGTAAATATTGCATATCCATTGATCGTAGTTATTTGTCATTAATGGCGCCGGGTCCTTGGTATGTGCACCCATTATAGAAGAGTAGCTAAATTGCATTTCCTCGTACCAGGTTTTTGTGGAAAATGGCTCGAGAATAAAAACTGTCCAGAATGCATCATAGATGGCGCTGGAATCTTGAGATGTTATCCACTAAAGAGATTTGGGCGCCATCTGTTAGTTTACCCTGTTGAGTATAATCTTAATAGATGCATGGCAGTGCGATTTCTGAAAGGGTCAATAGGCAGTGTGAAATTTGACTATAAAAGTCAATTGACTCCAGAAGTGGTTGGTTTATGCTTTTATGTTGGAATCAAAAGGGAAAGATGCAAGTGAACGATGCTATAATATAAAGCCCAACATAAAATTGAATCTCCATAAACCGTAGCAGTTTCAACGATAAAACATCTGAAATTCTAGAAACAATGAAGTGCTCTAAGAGCATGAATACGCTATGAATACGCCTGCATGACGGTGTCATGTGACCCTCCGCATCTTGTAGACTGCAGTTGCACGGCACTGGGATGTTTGGCAGAGCAATGAAGCGTTTTTTAGCGAAAGTACTAATGTTAAAATTAATCTGGAAACCGGATACTGAATATCAAGTTTATTTAAATGGCTAATTTAAAAATTAGAGAACGCAATTTGCAAAAAAAGTAACATTTTCTTAATCTTCTGATAAACTGCAGGAAAATTTAATTATAATTTAGACAGCTTTCTTATTTTTCTTAGAAAATTAAGCCAAATTAAGTAAGCTTGTTCAAAATATAACGTAGAAAGGAACAACGTTCGCTATGAATCCTTTTTTCACGTATGAATCCTTTTTTTTTAAGATAGAAAGAAATAAAAAAAGAAAGTACAGTATATCATTTTACGCCTGAAGAAATACTAAACGAGTAATTTTATGATAAAGCCCGGCGGAGAATTTGTTTTCCCTAAACGAACTGTTTTGCGATAAGTGCCAAAAAATCCACAAGAATGTCTTTTTGCAATAATCATTTCTACTGCCCTCCGAATTGCATGAACATTTCTAATTTTGCACGGAACGTGCAAAATATCATTTCACCAGTAATTTTCCAAGATAGTTTTATAGTTGAGTCGTCCATTAGATTTCGAAACTTTACTAACATTGAGCGTAGTTTTAGGTATGAAATTCAAAAAAAAATCTGTTGATAAAACCACGTGATACTGACTTGTGTAACTCTACATAAGGACTACATTTGAACCTTGAAATAAAGTTTTAATTACTGTATAGCTCAAAATCACTCGATAACACTGCGCCCGCAATACAAAAATAGTTACGTTTTAAGGATAGCTTATCACGTCTTGACATGACATGTTAAGTTCTTTATTCATTTTTTCAAAGGAAAAAATAAAATATCACTCGCAAGGATTTGAACCTTTGCAGGTTTTGCTTCGCGCTGTGAGTTAACGAGTAGGCCTACTAAAGAGCGATTTGTAACGCTTTTATCTGAGTATCCGTATTATCTGTCCACAAAATAGGACAAACAGATGCATCTCTAAAGTCGGGTACACACTAAATAGCCACCAAAACTAAAAACCGTATACCTCAAAACGGTTCTACCTCAACCTCATACCTCAACCTCAAAAAAGCATACGACAGAGGATACAGTCATCAAAACACGATAGATACGATATGCTGTTGTCTGCAGTATCATCGATATCGTGCAGACGAAGCGTTGATGGCAGCGCCACCGCCAAAAAGTTTGGTTATTTCCCTTTCATCTCACCGACAATCGACGGGAACGCCAAACTTAGTTCGCAAACTTGATTTTCTAGTTTTTAGTTTGGCAAAACAGTTTGCTACGCCATTTTTTTCGTTGCCACAAACCAAAAAATTTTAAAATTTAAGAGTTTTTAGTTTTGGTTTGGTGATAGTGTGTCCCCGACTTTATAGTTAAACTTAAGACAACATTTTCTTACAAAAAATAGCATTGTTCGAGATCAAGAACGATCTTGTTTTTGTAAGAGCGTGTTGTTTTAATTTTAATTATAAAATCGGGTTAACACTATCACCAAATCTAAAAACTCCAAATTTGAAATTTTTCTGGTTTGTGGCATGCAACGAAATATGCTCCTCAATATAAAGTTGCAGTATTTTTAGAAATAGCTGCGCCAGCTCATCATATTTCATGGCCAACCTGATTTAACCTGTTTCGCATACAAAAACATTTCCTTTAATTATTCAAATTATCTTCGACAAACTTTCCGAATAAAATATGGACCTAGCACTTCAATCCCGCCAAAAAGTTAGCTGACATTGTTTGGAGAATTCCATCTGCTCACGTTCAATTAGTCAAAGTGACGTTTATTAAAAAGCTGCATGGCAAAAATATTCCTTGATCGCATTAAGACGAAGACGATGAGTGCAGTTATAGACGCCGATATTAGCCCGAGCAATGGCAGTTTTCTTCGGCTGCGAGTGAAGCGGCCATTAAATTATGGGAATTCCATGTGAAGAAAACGCATGCAGAAGGTGCAATGAGGAGAAATGCGAACCCAAATATCGATTTCACCAAGTTCGCAACGTTCTCTCCGCACGCACCACTCTTCAGACCATTATACATCCGTCGACGTACCGAACGTTTTGTCAACTCCGCGACTCTGTCTCCAGCGACGGAAGAGAGGGGCTTCTTCAACGGTTCAAGCGCCCTCTGGAAACTTGCTCCAACTTCCCTTCCAAATACTTCTTTTTTGGTGGTTCCGAAGAGTTCAGTGCGTCTCGAGCGTCTCATCCGAACGGATGTTGCCGGGGGAGAAGCGCTGATGGACATGGACCGGATCGGGGCTGCCGGACTCATCTGCGGGATCCTGCTTCTGGAAAGTAAGATCACCAAACTTTTGCTAATTTTCTTGCACGGTGCACGAAACTCGCGCGACTGGTTGCGACTTCTGCCCATCGTGGACAGTGGTCACAGTGGCTCAAGAGTTGCCCGGTTTCGTGGCAGTATAAGTTGGCGATGACTGTCAAGTGACCGTTCCGCTGGTGGTCAATACTTACAGTAACTGTTATCACCGGGCATTTTCTGCTAACTTGTTCAACAGGTAAGGTGGGTTCTTACCTGCCAGCGCCATCTTTATTGGTCACCGAATGGTCAAAAGGTGATTGACGATACTGCGTTTCAGTTACATCTTTGTTGGTAAAGTTGATTCAGATTATCAACCGATGATATGTTAAACATTATTATTATTATTATTATTACAATTGAAGCGAAAGCTATATTAGCTTGTTGCCGTGAAAAAGCATTAGACAGGGAACATGACTTGGGAACATGAATAGTTGAAATTCTTGTTGCCTCTTCCAAGATGCATTACTTTACATTTTGCACTGTTGAGATCCATAAGCCACTTACATGCATGGTGAGTTTCATTAAGTTGGACATTAACTTTGCACAGTTGATGCTATGGTAAAATGGTCAAATTAATAATGACGAGAACAGGCTTATGTCTCTTATGGCTTAGGTATACGCGTGAACTAACAATGTTTAAACAATTTTTTTTGCTAGATATTACTGTTTGCATTTCATTCCAAACAGCAGTATCTGAGCAGCGACATGCAACGTCATCCTTGAGCAATAACAAAAGTGAAACGAAAAAAAAGTTTGCGAACAGTTCAATAGCTTCGCAAAATCCACAATGATTGATCATTGGTGCAATTTTTTTGCTTCCCTACCGGTATTGTGTAGACTTGTTTTTGCGGAGAATGCGAATTTTGCGTTTCTCTGACTACAGCCTCCTTTGCACGAGGGCTTTGCGTTCACTAGTATTTGATGAGTTCTTGTAGAAGATGCAAGTAAACGTCCATCAGTATATGATATGAGTTCTTGCAAATGATGTCCTTAAGCAATACGCAGTATGATGGCTTGTCCATTACGGACCAATTTAATAACAGATGAACAGCTCATTAATGTAATTGGATAATTCGGTAGGAAGTGGTCTAAAAGATGATGGTGCAACCGACCGTAAATCGCTCGTTATTTAACGAGCAGTTTTACAATGCGGAAAAATCCCACCGTTAAATACATGACTGATTGCATTAAGAGTAATTTAGTTGGTGTTCCCCAACAATAAAACTAACCCATAATTTAGCCCAATGGTGCTAAGCTCCTTTTAAATGAATCGACTGTTAATAAAACCCTGTTTTAATCAGCGATGGCAACGATGGTTGCTGAATAAATAATGGCTGTCGGTTAAATGAAGCGTGGTCCCTGGAAAATTGTTGACTTCGCCAAACTACTGTATATCTAAATTAAAAGCTGACCGGAAGCCATCAAAAGCCAACCGAGCAAAACGTCGTAATCAAAATTGGATTGCCATCTTATATTAGTTATTGATTGATTAATGCCTTAAAGTGGATGTTTTTCCAATGTCAGTTATGCAACTAACTTCTTTTTCTCGACACGTTAATTGATGTGTTTGTTAAAATAATTGCACAAAAATAAGCTAATTACAGCAATTCGTCATCATTATGGGAAATCAACTCGTCTGCTAGTTGACATTGCGTGTTATTGTCAGTCATCGTGTGTTTTCTATTCGTTTGACATCCCAGTGTTAAAACGCTAAAGTAAAGGTTACAATTGCCGTTTGATGCTAGCGCCATCTGGCGGCTGGCAACGACGTTTTACACACCGTAATCAGACTTCTCTTTAATGAACTGTACATTTAAACGTTACTGTAAATGAAGCGACAATCACACTTTTTTATAACACGCTATTGATCACATCACATCATATATATATTTTTTTTGAAAAAAAGTTTGAAAAAGAATGCAAATTGTTACAGTCAAGACTGTCAGCCAACCTGGTTAAACGATTACCATCGAATACAGTAGAACCTGTCTAAAATCAAACGCTTGATTTTAGACAGGTTTTGATTTCAGATAGGTTCATCCAGAAACAGGTGCAAAATAGGGAATTTCCCTTTTTTAAATTCTAAATGAGTCACTAGCTATTGGGCAATATT
>JAQGBX010007357.1:0-11512 GCA_034698745.1 Megaphyllum sjaelandicum | reverse complement strand
AAATGTTAAAACATGTATGTGTTTATTTGCTTTTACACCTTTATTAAAATATATATGAGCTGTTTATAGCAAATATATATGCTTGCAAATCAGAAGGTACAAGAACCGCATTGAACTTATTGAAGTTACAGATGTACCCTTAAAATAAAATACCTGATGTTTTTAAAGTTACAACTTGGCTGGGAATTTTGTATGTTACATTTGTACCTCATAATTACCTAGGGCATTTTTGAACATTTTAGCGCCTATTTAGGAGTTACATGATTATGAGTGCAGGTAGCAAACCTAAAATATTTATTTAGAAATTGCTGTATGTTGTATTAAACAACACCATTAAATGACATAAAACGGTCGTAGCTGACCTTTTTTAAGGAACTGTCTCAGCAGTGCCTCAATCTCGCATTCGGGAGATCCGGGATTGAATCCCGGCTCGGCTGTCCTGACTTTGGTTTTCGGCCATGGTTTTCCAAAGTCTCTGCTGTAGGCGAATGCTGGGGCAGTTCATGTAAAAAATCGGCCGCGACCGTTTCTTGTCCTTTAGTTGTAACATGTCTTAATAATGGTGGTACCTTCCGTTTTCCCTGTATCGTAGGTTTTTACTGAATTTGTAATGAAACATTCGCAAGTTAAAAATGATAGGCAAATAAGAAATGGTTTAATGTTTAACAAATGTATCCTTGGAAAGTGTTAAACATTTTTAAACTTTACTTGGAAAAAATTGCAAGTTGTTCGTGGAAAAAGATGAAACTTTTAGAAATTTTACTTAGAGTATTAGAAGACTAAGAAGTCTTGAGCGGCTAAGCTTCTTGATCTTTTCTAAGCCCGAAAGCAATGCTCCCACTGTACCCTCTCCCCGGGAGCCTGGTACGTACCTCGGAGTGTTTCCTCAGAAATTTCATTTTCAACTTCCCTGACTTTTCCACGTTTCAAACTAGTTTTCCAGACCAATGACAACGTGAAAAATTGACATAGTTCTAAAATTGCACTGGAAAATATTTTTTTAAAAATTTAATTACATTAATTTTGAAGATTAACTTAGAATTTTGTTTTCAAATTTCAAAAAAAATCATGAAAATTTTTTAAATTGGGAAAATTTTGTATTCAGAAAATGTTGAAGATTTTTGCTTAATTGGAACATCTTGTTCTTGAAAATAGTTGAATTTTTTAGAAATTTTACACAGAGTATTACAACACTAGAAAGACCCGGGCGGCTGGGGCCCCTGACCTTTTCCGGGCATGGAGGCAATGGTCCCTCTGCACCCTTCTCTCCCTGAGCCTGAGTAATTTTAGTTCGTAGCTCGGAGCGAAATCTAACACAGGGTTAAAGAAATTTCATTTTCCACTTCCCTGACCTTTTTCACGTTTTAAAATAAATTTCTTGACCAATGACAACGTGAAAAGCGTGAAAATGTAAAAAAAATATTTGAAAAACCTGATGAATTTCGATAATTTGTACATGAAAAACGCGTACAATTTTGCAAATCTGCACTCGGACAATGTGGAAAAGTTAGCTTATCTGTACTCGGAAAACTTGAAAAATTTTGCAAATTTGGACTCGGACAGTATGAAAAAATTTGCAAATTAATACCTAGAAAACGTGGAAAATACTGCAAATTAATACTCAGAAAACGTGGAAAATTGCATAAATTTGCATATTGAAAACGTTTAAAATTTTGCTGAAATTCTGTAGGTCTATACTCCAATATACGGAAATTTTTTGTAAATTCCACCTCGGGAAATGGCCCTGAGCTAACCTCGTAGAAGTATTAATTTTAGAGCATGTAATGTGATTAAATACTTAAAAAACTAAATTGACTTGTTTCCTATTTCTTTCCACTGAACTTTTCGATTTTACACTGCAAGTCATTTACAGCCTTCTGGAAAGCCAGAAAAAACGTATTATATAAAACACAATGTGTAACAATAATGGAACACAAACATTTACATTTATGTTTGAATGTGTTCTAGCATACAGTTCTTGAAGCGCATTTTTTAATTGGAACACAAAAAAATTATTTCTTGGAACGCATGCGTGTTTCCAAGAAGGAAAGACATATGGTATAATTGGCCATTAAGTCGTGGAGGAAGCACATACAATTGTACACCAGCTACACATTTGGCCCCTATAGGTTCTATAGTATGGTGAGAAATGTTTATCTTAGTTTACTCTAACACCAGTTTGAGTTTGTACCATATAAGGTACATATATATGATAAATATATATATATATATATATATCTTCTCAAAAAATACGGTACGTTCACTCCGAATTTCATCATTTTCGATGAGGTTGATACCTCAGGAAACGGGGACTAAAATAGTATCCATGGCCTTCACATATACTAGGCAATATTTTCCATATGTCTAGCAATTAATGACAACTTCAAAAGGTGCTGTTTTTTAGAATTTCAATTTTTAGAAATCAAATATTTAAATTTGTTAATTTTAAAAACAGAAATGAAGTCTAATTACTTTCAGTTTTAAATATCTTTTTTTAAAACCCATGGTAAGTAAGATGTTCAAAAATAAGGCGCTTGGATTTTCGGAAACGCCTAAACTTGCCTTAAATTAGGCAACAAATTGCCTGGTGTATGAGCCTTTAGGAAATTTTCTAAATTTTATAGCTCTATCCATGCAGCAATAGGATTTTTTTAAAGTGAAATAATTATGTGATGTAATTTATTGGATACATTTTATACATGCAAATGTAAAATTATCATACATAGAAAATATATTTTGCTGATTAAATCTGAGATATATATTTTATTTTTGCGCAATACACTCTAAATCAAAGTGTCTCCTTATGAGACATTATACATGTCTTATATCTAAACTTCTGTCTCATTTTTCATAAAAAGTCTTTAATTAGTGTCTTTTTTAATCTGAACAAGCCATTTAAAGTGCCTTATTTCCAAATGTCTTTTATTAGGGTCTTTTTGAATCGATACAAGTCATTTAAAGTGTCTCATTTCAAAAGCATCTTGTGTTGTGTCTCATTTTGAGACATGTATCTTAGGGAAAGTTGAACAGTGTTGTCTGGTAGCACTGGAAATAAGCCTAGATCTTTGTTTATTTCACATGCTGGTTGTTGCAGGAGAAATGCCACTAAAACTGTGATAAGTGTAAGGAATATTAAGAAATTCAGGAAATTCAAGATATTCAGGAGGTCCAAAAATTGGGTAAGTGTAAATGCATACTTTCTTTACCACTGCTTACAGCAAAAATCGTGCTTCTTTAATGGATATTTGCCTTCACATTGCCTAGGCCTACATATCCTATGTTGATCACCCTACTTTTGTAAGGGGCTACACGAAATCACAAGAGAATGTGGGAGCTCAGCAATCAATGAAGAATTGAAATTACAACTAGAATCTCGAAAGTAAGTACTTGTTTTAATTAAACTATCATAACAACATAACAGGTTTTAGAGTATGCTTTTTATTATAAAAGCTGTTAATTGATGATAAATAATGTGGAAACATCTTTATTTTAGTGGCTTCAAAGAAACCAACTGCTATCACAGAAATTAGAGACTACTATCAACATTGCATTAACTGATTTTTGCCACAAATTCCGAAAAATCATATCGATTTTACAGCTACTGTGTGAACTACATGATGCCCAATGAAGGTAAAAATACGTTTTTTAATGTATTTATGTATTTGTTATATATTGCTACATATTATATAAATAAATGTTAAACAATTTCACTCTGTTACTAAATTATAATTTAGTATTTCAATTGTATTGATTTCTGTTGTTTTTAGATTTTATTAAAGAATTATACATTATACGAAGTTGCTGCATGGTTTTAATTTAAGTACATTGTATTATAAGTAAATTTGTATAATTTCTTAGTATGTGCAGTATTTTAATTCTCTTTTCAAGGTACCATCCAGCAGCAAAGTGAAATTCTTAAATTTGAACACTATATGGCCATGGTAGGAGATTACATATAATTTCTATGTCACTTATAAGGCTGAATATACGTGTAGGTGTTCAGAAAAAAATTATACATATACAGTATGATAAATAGCATTTTGTTAGTATGATAACAATATTCCATAATAAAAATAATATTAAAATTATGCTATTCCATTAATTATGGAGTATTTTAATCATACTATTCTATTAATTATGGAATATTTGAATCATACTATCAAACTGCTATTTATTATACTGTATATGTAGAAATGTTTTCTGAACACCTATATTAAGAATTATAATTGAGATAGAAATTATATGAGACCTCCCACTATGGCCATATAATCTTTAAATGTAAGAATTTCATTTTGCCCTTATGTGTAGATTACAGATTCAATGTCGAATTTAAATATTTTTTTTACAATATTGTTGTTTTAATATGCAATTTTAATGTAATGAAGGTCTTATATTTGTGTAAATTTTAAGTTTTTAGTACAGTCTAATAAAGTTAATAAGACACCATTTGGTGTCTTATTTTAAAGCCTACTTATGTGTCTTTTTTTTAAAGAAATGAGCCACTTCCATGTGACTTAAAATAAAAGTTGCCTCTAAGCGTCTTGTAAGTGTGGACAAGAAAAAGACGTGTCTTGTGTCTCGAAAAGAGACACTTCAGTTTAGAGTGTACCTGTATATACATTATGCAATTTAGAAATTAGCAATTAAGGTTATAAAAAATGAATATGTTTAAAAAAACAGTTGGCAATGTTACCGAGCGAGATAGGTGAGGGCTTAGTGCCTCAGTCTCGCATTCGGTAGACTCGATCTAATCCCGGCTCGACTGTCCTATAACTTCGGTTTTCGTGGTTTTCTGAAGTTGTGTTTAGGCGAATGCTATGGGGCCGTTCCTTACAAAAGTCGGCCACGACCGTTTCATGTCATTTAATGGTGTAATTTACTACAGCATACACTTCCTCTGTTAATTAATGGGGTTTGGCTTAACTTTCTGAATATTTTAAATACTTTTATTACTCTTAAGCATGCATAAATTTAAAAAAAAAATGAAAATAATTAATGTATAGTAACTTTATATCAGTGTACTGTATTATTACATGTATATATTAAGGATACTCAAACAGATCGATGCATTACGCGCAGCCCTATTCCAAACATGTGCATTTAAAAATGACTCGTTAATTGGTTTAAAATGTGCACGTGATCATCTTCCTTGATAAGACAAATGGATTCATATTGGACGCGTGACTTTATGCCTTCCGAAAGTGCTACGCGTAAAGCGCCTGTCTGAGTACTCTCGTTATAATAAAAAACGCTATGCCTTCTCATTCAAAGTATAGCCATTTTTTGCACTTTAATTATTTGTAATCAGATTTGTTTTTCGCTTTTTAATGGTTTAATTTGTGGACATATATTTTTGCATGTAGCCTACTGTATTTCTTACCAACAATAAAAACATATATAGAATTCTTGGCAATTTATTTCTGGAAACAATATTAACGTCATAGGTTTTATGATGAGCTATAAAGTTTTTTGGCCATGCATTAACTAGCCAAAACATATACATATACTGTATGTTATAATTATAAAATATAATATGTATAAGGGATGGAGCAGAGTAAACTTGTTTTCCAGTCGCTGGTCACCAGAAAACCAACTACAAGCAGAAGCATAAGTTTGTAACGTCATGTTGCGCCTTCTTCCTGCAATATGGCCGGCAGTATAGTGTAGTTGGTTTTGCTCACTCTGCTCCTATTCTTAAGAATGAACATTCCTAGACTTTTTTTTTTAATTTGATGTTGCATAATTTTTTTGCAAAAGTATAAGAGTTTTCATATGTGCTAAATAAAGTAAAAAAACCTCAATATATTATAATTTATTTTTTAAATACTCATAAAACCTTTTTTTTTTAATCATCAGTAAAAATGAGTGAAAACTAATAATTGTTTAGTATTAATGGACAAGGAATGGTCATGGCCGATTTTTTTTTGATAAACTGCCCCATCAGCATTTGCTTTGTGAGAAACATCCTTGGAAAAACATAAAAACCAAAGTTAGGACATGTCAGCCAAGCCAGGATTCGATCCCGGGTCTCCCGAATGCAAGATTGTGACACTAACCACAGAGCCATCCCGTTCGGTGAATATTACTTTAATTTATGATATTAATAAATTTTTAATTACATAACAATAAATCTATAATATTTAAACGAATACGTGTATAAATTGAAAGAAACATTACTTTGACTTTATTTTACGTAACTTGTAATATTATACAGGGTGTATATATATATATATATATTCTGTCCGTATTTGTGACAAGGTTTGGCAAGTTTATTTCAAGACAAAGGGGTATAATCAATGAAACTATTAATACGATGTCCTAATTTAATTATTAAGTTTAAATTTAGGGTATACTATTATAAATGCATTTTAAAAAAGACTCGGATAATCGAGACTATGTCTATCAAATATGTCAAATAATACATTTATACAGTAAATATCAATACTAATCTTCATGTATATTTTATTACAATTATGTAATTGAAAATTTATTATTATCATATACTAAAGAAAAGAAATGTGCCACAATCTCGCATTCGGGAAACCCAGGATCAAATCCTGGCTCGGCTGTCCTGACTTTTAGTTTTCGAGGTTTCCCAGGTTGTGAACAGTTAATCTTCTGATAGGAATTGTAATTGCAAATGTGCAAGTATATATATATATATTTCTTTTGTCAATCTTTTCTCTGTTGATTTGTTTTCTTTTACTGAATTTTACTAAAGATTCACACATTCAGGATGATGGGCAAATCAAAAGGGGTTTAAAGTTTATGTACCAAATTTATCCATTGAAAATGTTAAATATTTTGTAGCTTTCTACTCGAAAAAAGTTTAAAATGCTCAAAATTTGTACTTTTAATAACTAAAAACGTTGAAAAAATGAGTACTTTGGAAAGGGTTGAAAACTTGTAAAATTTATTCTATAAGGAAACGTTAAAAAAAATGTCAGATGATCCCTATAGATAAATGATCAAAAAACATCTATCCGTGTTACAGTGAGTATAATGTCTACGTCAGGGCATCACGAAAACATGATTCAAATATTGCTTTCTATAATTGTCGAGCTATTTAATATGTCAAATATTGTAATCCTGGAATTTTAGCCATTGCGCATACTTTTTTTTGATCTGTGGAATTTTTAAAAGTCAATAGCATAGGCTAATTTTTTATCTTTACTAACAATTTTTGATCTAGCTACGTTAAAAACCCTAACGAAAGTCTATGCTCTAATACCAATTTTTACATGTACGGTGTATTTATTAACACAAGTGTACATGTTTGCATGGCAATTTCTGAATTACAAGACTAAACAGTCCGCTATACGGGGAGGCCCTCTATAATCTACCCTGGGCCCAGAAGCAATGCTCCCTCTGCACCCTCTTTCCCTGGGCCTGGTTGTTTAATACCAACCAATAAATGTCGTATACTTGTCGGTATTGCAGGTAAACTAAAAGTATGTAATCTTGACAAAAAAATGGTACGTGTTGATTTATCCCTGATACACTAATATATTGCATTTAGATTTATTCTACCGCAATGAAAATTTATTATGATACGTTTATCCAATAGTCACCGAGTGAGATGGCTAAGACGTTAGTGTCTCAATCTTGCATTCGGGAGACTCGGGATCGAATCCTGGCTCGGCTGTCCTGACATTGGTTTTAGTGGTTTTCCAAAGTCGTTTCTATAGGCGAATGCTGGGGCAGTTCATTGAACAAATCGGCCACCACCGTTTCTTGTCCTATAGTTGAGCAGTCCTTCTAAGAGGATTTGTAATCCGATGTAGGCATTTGCTACATTTATCCCTGCAGTCGTGTTCTTTCCTTCTCCCTGTAGCATAGGTTTTTTACTGAATTTTTAATAAAAAATTCGCAAATTCTGAATGATCAGAAGATGTTAAAAGTTTAAAAAATTTATCCCTGGAAACTGTTGAATATTTTGTACATTTTTCGAGGACAAATTTATAAAATATTTAACACTTATAGGCCCTATCTCAAGACTAAAAATCCAGGGAGGCCGGGCCCTCCTTTTTTTTGGGCCCAGAAGCAATGCTCCTACGGCCCCTCTCTTCCTCAGCCTTGTACGTACAAAAGAGGAAACGAGTAATTTTAGTTCGTTACTCAGAGCGAAACCTATCACAAGATTCCCCTAGAAATTTCATTTCAACTTCCCTGACCTTTTCCGCGTTTCAAAATAATTTCCCTGTCTAATGATAATGTGAAAAACTAACATATTTCCAAAACGGACACTGCATGAGAAATAGTTTTTTTTAAATTTACTTACGACAATTTTTTTGTTAAAAAAAATTAAAATGCGAAACATTTGTATTTGAAAAGTGTGGACAATTAGTATTTCAAAAACAGAGAATTTTACAAATTTGTATATATTGAAAACGTAGACAATTTTTCCAATTTGTACTCGGAAAACGGAAATTTTTTTGCAAATTTGGACTCGGAAAACATGAAAAATTGTGCAAATTTGAACTCAGAGCAGAAATCGTGGAAAATTATGTGAATTTAATATGGAGAACGTGTAAAGTTTTGCTTAAAATCTGTAGACATCCCCTAAAATTCAGAAAATTTTGGAAATTCCAACTCGTGAAATGCATGGACCCTGAGCTTTTAAAATATTGTGAGAAGTATAAATTTAAGATCGATGCATAACTGCGTTAAATTTCCCCGACTTTTTAAAATAAACTAATCTTTCCTTGACTTTTTCATGTCATTTTCAAGTTCTCTGACTTTTCAGGTTTTCTAGGTCCCTGTAACATATATAAACATGATTGTTCCTCGTTGATTTATTATAAATTGAATAAAGAGACACCCCTGTAATGATTATCTTTATTTATTTTTCTTTGATTTGGTCGCAGGTATTAAATTTCGCTCGAAATCACGTTTACAATGTAATGTTTTCTGCAAGTTGAATATAATTAATAATGTGCATTAAAATACGAAAACAATAGATCAGAAAATACAACACAAATTACAAAATAAATAGGATGCTATGTTACACGATTCGTAAAATAATTAAGAAAAACAAAAGGAAATACGTTCTGATCCGTGTCTTTTAATTAGGCCTATACACTCCAATCATTTTTATAATTTACATAAAAATGCTGACAAATATATCGAGCTTCGTTCTTGGCTGTTTTTTATTCTGATGTGGTATTTTTATTATTATTAAAAAGGCTTTACATGGGCTTGTACAAAAACATTAAATCACGAATTCCAAATATGAATTTATGTTAGGTGATTAACATCTAGAAGGTGTCACCTGGCAATTTCTCTGGACACAATATGTTGGACGACTTAAAAAAACAATAATTAGGGAAAGACTATATGTCCTAGCTCCCTATATATACGTTGTCCAGTTTAACGAAATCCCAGTGATATATAGACATGTTTCAGGGTACCACCAGAAATTTCATTTATATAACTACCCTGACTTTTCCAGGCTTTAAAAAAAATTACCTGACCAGGGATAATGTCAAAAATTTACATATTTTCCCAAATCGACACAATAAAATATTTTTTAACAATTAATAATAAAATTTTAAAAATTAAAAAAAAAACGTTTTCCATATTTTTCCTCGGAAAACGTGGAAAATTTTGATAATTTTTATTTGAAAAACGGATCAAATTAAAATTTGTACTCGAAAAAAGTGGGGAATTTCGGAAATTTGTCTTCAGAAACTGTGTCAAATTTAACAAATTTGTACTGGGAATTTTCATGACTTTTTCGAAAAAATAAAAACGTCATTCTTATATATACCAGACTTCTTAATGACTTTTCCAAACATTTTCAGGTTCCCTGAATTTTCCAGGTTTTTCACGTTCAGCATAATGCGTTATACATTGCAGTCGGCAAAATGTCGACCTTAATGAGCAGCCCTATCAATTCTATACTGACCCCTTTTGAGAAATAGTAAAACGTTTAAAGCTGCCCTATTGAGGGGCCGTTCATTAAGGTGGAAATTGTACTTTTACTAAAATTAGTTCGTCTGTTTGAGTACCACTAATAATTTAATTATTTTTGCATTTTTGAATGCTAAAAAGTCAAAAAAAATATTTAAAATATTAATTCAGAAAATTAAAATTTTGTAAGTTTTTTTCACGCTTGTCAAAAGTACAATGCATGAAGCATCTGTTTGAGAATCCCTAATATACCTAAAAGTACAGTATACTGCATGCTATAATAATATTATATTTTAATTAATTGTTTTATTTATTATTTTGCATGTTAAAGAGGAATAAAAATCTTATACATTGTATACATATTAATAAAATTGTATTTTCGTTACTTTCTGTCTCTCATGATGAATTGAAGAAGATATTGTATATTGACTGAAACAACACCATTAGATGCCAGGAAACGGTCATTACAGCCATTTCGTAGGATCTGCCCAGCATTCGCCTGAACAAAACCTCGGAAAACCATGAGAACCGAAGTTAGGACAGTCGAGCCGGGATTAGAACCCGAGTCTCCCGAATGCGAGACTGATGCGCTAAGCGCTTAGCAATCTCTCTCGATAACTTTAGGCTACTTATTATTTAACAAAAACTCGTATAAAGTACTTTCTAGTACATTCGAGAAAGTCTCTTTTTTAAACATATACGATATGTTCATTATTAGAGGTACTCAAAATCGTTTCGTATTTGCGTACATTGCGCAAAATGCGTACCGTAAAATTTACCTACGCCCAAATGATGCATGCGCAATACCAAAAACGTGCTGTACGCTGCTTTTAAAGTGAGTTGAAGATTTCAGATATGTTTTTCGTAATTCAGCGTAACTTATGGCGAACTTCACTTGTCCAAAAAGAGTACCCGAGTGTGCTCCAGGGCCACTCTAGGAGTACCCAAGTGTACACTCGGGTGCTCCGAGTGTACTCTTTTTGGAAAAGTGAAATTCGCCGTTAGGTAGAAGCGTATTTTGCGTATCATAAGCATAAATAGGTAAGCATTGATAAACATGTTGGCTGAAGATCTTTATAAATTCTTACCTATTCTTATTATTCAATCTTAAATATGCTTTTAGCGGCCGTAATATAATTGTACGACAATGTACGAAAATGAAGTGAGCATTTGCAAACAGAGCTACGGACCTTTTTCAGGAACATTTGGTATAGGTCGTTCAGCCAATCACAAGCCGACATTTTTTACGAAAATGCGCACTTTTCGTACCGCCCTGAGAACGGTACGAAAAGTACGCAAATACGCACGGTACCCAGATACGCATGGGCAACTTGAGTTGCCTTACTTTATAACCTCCCGAATTTATAAATTGCAAATTGTGCACATGTATTTAGGCCTACAGGCATTGCGCAAAAATAAAATATATGCCAGATTTGAGAAGAATATATTTTATAAGATATTTTTATATTTGCAGGCATAAAAGTCTCCTTACCTTATAAATATTTATTTTTTTATAAGAAACTAGCTGTTCCGGCCAAACGTTGCTTTGGCTTAGTCTAATTCCTCTATGATACCTTCTTGCCCCCCCCCCGGTATTATC
>JAQGBX010007356.1:0-11513 GCA_034698745.1 Megaphyllum sjaelandicum | reverse complement strand
TGCGATCAGGAGTTAGATTTAGTTGTCCTTGTCTCCAAAAGATGGAGCTATATGATCTGGATACATCCCGGATGGGGGCGGGGAAATAGTTTGAGAGTTTTATGGCCCCGGGGTAAATTAAAAAGATTTATGGCCTTGGAATACCCCACGGAGTTAACGCTCTTGGGGGGTGTGCCATGAGTGGCCAATAATATCGAAGCCACAATCAAACCTAGCCAGCCAGTGACAAGATGGACGCGATTAGAGTTACATGTACTCCAGTTTGATATTTAGTCAAACTAGGATAATATTTTAAAGAATATAAAGAAAGGTCCATGCTTATCATTTACAGAATTTAACTTTGATCTATATTTGCAGTATTCATCATTGAAAATCTTACAACTGCCTAAGTTGGTTGAGTGTTAAAATATGACATCCAATGCAAAATGCCACATTAATTAGACTGCTCCACAACTGACTGCATTTTCAATGAAGGCAATGTCTAACAATTAAGCGTATAGGTTCTACATTTGATAATAAATTGGTGTTTTAATGAAATTGCATTATATATTTTGAAATATCTACTCTTAGATGATATACATTTTCTGCAAATCATTTTGCATTTGCAATCCAACAGAGTACATTATGCAAGAGACGCTGAAAAACTAAAGACACCATTAGCGAAGGGCAAACATTTTTAGTTAATTCCTTTTTTTAACAAATCTCACAGGGTATTCTTTCCATGTGAGGGATGCGAATTTAAAAAAAAAATTCTGCAACAAGCCATAAAATAATCATTAATCCCAACTATCTTTTTTTACGCTTCTGCAAAACCATGAAGCGAGAAAAAGCTTCGCAGTGTATAGTAGAGCCTCGGGTGTTGGGCATTTTGCAAGTCTAAAATGTGGCAGTTTTCCATTGCGTTACCAAAGGTACATTTCCTACAGAAATCTTTGATAACTTAACCTAACATTCCTCAGATCCCAACCGCGTATTTAGCACAAAAAAATCATCAGTATTCATTTTGCTGTATAGGTCAAACCTAGCCTCTTAATTTGGGCATTTTGCACAAGTCTCGTCCATGTCCAATGTAAAGAGGTTCTCCCTCCCACGACGGAAGGGTTGCTTCCCCACGTCCTTACGGGCCCACCTTGATATGTAGGTTTTTTTTTCATAAATAATTTCAATTTTAAGGTTATGTCTCTTCGGAGACTAACTACCGCTGACGTGAATTTGGTCGATTTCTGCATAAAGTCTATCTCATTTCCAGTTACATTTCCTAAATTACTCGCCGTAAAAATTCAAAACTGTTTCCACGGTTTGGGCAATATCAGAGCTCTTTATATCAAGTTTTCCAATTGGAAATGGAGTTTTGCGCCTGCCTACTGAATTCTTAACGAGTAAAGCAGTTTCTTGTCTCAGTCAAATATCAAATTATGCCTAGCTTATGACGGTATTGGTGGTTTATATATTTTTCAAACCGCGTTGAGCCGTTCGGAAAAATATCATCCGTTTGTTATTTTCTTTTACACTTCTGAATACTCGTTATGTTTTTTCTACGCATTTCAGATTTAGGGAGTTTTCTTTTCGGTTTAAGAGGCACTTGACAATACGCCTCAAATGGTTATATCAACTGTATGCATGCATTTAAGTTAAATGTAAGAAAAATAAAAAGTGGATCGGTTTCAACTGTTTCGTCAAGAATTATACAGTGTAATTAAACAAGTAAATTAAAATCAATATTATTTGAATCAGATAAACTCAGTATTTAGGGTTAAATCCTACTCATAATGTAAAAACATTGCCATTCATTAATTATGTTTTGTTTTTAATAAATTAAAAATGAAAATATTTGTCAATATTATTTCATTTGTTAAAAGGTATATTGTGGTCAATTCTGTAAGAGAATTTTTCGAAAATATGCATAATTTTAGAAATAAAATGGAATAGTTTGATATTTTAATTTTATGTAAAGTAGATAACGATTGGAAATAGTTATAGAAATTGTGGAAACTTCAACTATCCTATTTCATTAGATTTTCTTTTCAATTAAATCCATTAATTTCAAACAGTGCACATGCCATCTAGTGACCGATGCCGCATGAAATTGTGCAGCGGGTAAAGATTTTGTTTTGAGTCCATTGTCCTTGGATAATAAATAGATAAATTGCCTTTTCTTTTCTGAAAACAAATACAGTATTTCAAAAGGAAAACGCAGCTTATTAGGGCTATGCTAACTGATAACACATTAAGCAAAGTTTTATGCAATCATAATATAAAAACGTAAATACATATTTCACAAAAAAAATTACGAATACGTAATACAATTCGTCGTTAATCAATAAATTAACAAACATCATGCTCGTTATTATAATATACAGTCCAGCGCATACACGCATTTGCTACATTAACATACATGTAGCAACATTTCTATTGATTTTATGCGGTTAGTAGGCCTAAACTATACATGAACTCCTACATAAAGCATGCCTCGATAACGGTAATAACATAAAAACAACCAGCCTACCTCATAATTTTACGACCAATTTCTTGGTAAAGTATGTTCTGTCGATCGATTGACCAGCCTTTCCAAACGATTCGCTTTGGCCCTTTGGATCCTCCTACGACCCTATTAAGAAAAGTGGACACAATTATGTTTTGTTTTTATTAAAACGTTTGCCAATTTCTCGTTTCAGTGATCATTAATAAGAAAATGTTTTCCCCAACAACTAACCAACCCAGTGACATTTCCCTCCCCAATTTACCGCCACGATTAGAAGACGCTGGAACGATTACCGAAAATTTGCAAGATGCGAGGACGCTAATGCCGAGTCAATTTTCCCAGAATTTCGATAAAAAAGGCCAAAAGTTTCGCCTTTGGCAAAAGGTTCTGACCGAGCTACATGTATAATCCAGCACGAAAGTAGCTTACAAAACCGTCCTTTTTTACATAAATTGAATCCGTAGAATTTTCCGCAAAATGAAGTTTAGACTCAAACCTTATACCAGCTTAAATTTCATTTTCAAATGCAGACAATGAAAGTCTGCATAAAGTTCAATATCGCGGATAGATGAAAAGAAAAATCCTCGGTCTCTGCAGGCTAAAAGTAGGATTTTTCCTCCCTTCTTGCTCTAGAAAGAAAGCAATAGAAATGCGCCGTAAAGCTAGGAAAATGTGCATTGTGTACAAAAGAAAAGGTCTTTTTTTCCCTTCTATAAGAAGATGAAAGCTTAGAGGACTCCCAGTAAAGCTTATGGACGAACTTTCAGTTGAGAAACACGGATTTTCGCCATCTCAACATTTGAATGAATGATGCCGTTCGGACATAAAACGAGCCAACGTGAGGTCAACCAGAGGTCATCGGCGCGCGCGCATTCGGACACCAAAGTCGGCTTGACCGTGAGATACACCACAGTCATTTTCCACGTGTCATCTTCAATGACTTCAAATGGTAGACGACAACGTGCCTGGCCAGCACATTTCCATAAAGGGCAGACTCATTGCATTACGGTGGACTACAATTGTAGTCAGTCTATAAATTTCCAATTTCTGGCGATGCGCATGTATAGTGTACTGTATACATACGCCTATATGTTTGCTGTTTGCGTAGGATGCGATAGCTTGATAACAACCAGATGGTTATATATTTGACTGCTGGAACTGTTTCTCGAAACTATATACATTTTCTAAAATACTTTTTTAGTCATCGAAAAGCATATACCGCATGCATGTGGAAACCAATCAGCGATATTACTTCCCCATAACAAATGCAAAAGAATGGTTTAAACTATTGTTAAATTGCGATAGTGGAAAATTATACCAACATACTGTACAAGTAAATCGTTCCATAATTTAGGCTGCTGAATAATTCTATTTCTCATGAATACAGTATGTGAGAACGAAATCTTTTGTTTTGCAATTTCCTTCCTTTTTATTATTTCTTCCATGGAATTTGTAGTCTGATTCCACCACCTCATATGCCCTCTGTGACGTTATTACGCTGAAATATAGACAAATGGGAGCCACCGCAGGGTCATCGGATAACCGAAGCTACAGAAATGCTTGCAAGAAAGGCGAAATGCAGAACGTGCATGATGACCTTTGGTCGTTTCAGTTGCCAATCAAAATGACAGCATTAATTAATGCAAAGGAGTCGCGAACTTCAGCGTTATTTTCGTTAATTTGGCATAAACGTGTCTATCAGACAAACATCTAAACAATGTCACGTTATTTTTGGGTTTAGAAAAGCTATAGTAACGTCATTTCACAATAACCAAGAACTCATGGTACGTTGGTGAAGCGCTGTTACCGAGTACACTGTATGTGTTCTTCATCATACCTTTATATTGGTAATTGTAGAAATTACTGTATACTGTAGATGAGAATTTGCAGAAGTTCTACAGTTCCCGAACACAAGCAGTCTTTAGAAATTTTAGGTAAACTAAGCGAGAAGACACGATACATTAATAAAGTAAATAAATAATTAATTGGTTCAAAAAGGAATTTTCTAAAATTAGAGACGAGGGCATGCATGTACACGCGTTAGAGAAACATATTGAAGCAGTTTTTGTTTTACTAATAATGTCATCAAAACGAGCTAATTAATGGAAACGACATACGATGACAGGTAATCGCTGAGACATGCTCTTAATCACGTATTCTCATAAATATATAATTAGGCCAAAGAAACCTAATGACATATAATTACAGTACCTCGAACTATCTGGAGCTAAATTGAGATGATTTCATAATTTCGAAATAACGCTGTTATCATGAGTTGATACGAGCTCTTACAACGGGAGAGCAAATTTTTAATTGATAGTTTATTGATCAGTATAACATTACGTCTTATTCAAATGGCGCCTTTACATACGTAAAAACACTACCCCAAACAACACGAAGTAACATCACGACATCATGAACATACCAAATATTTACACTTTTATTAGCACATACTGCATACTGTACTCGCAAATACATGTAGTGCGCAGTATTTGCAAATGATTCAATTTCTGACAGAATTGGTTCAAGCTTTCGCATGGCAAACTCATACTGATGATTCCACACTAACCTATTCGGATTAAAAAAAACTAGCCATCCCATGACATTGATAATATAATAATAAAGCTTTATTCCGTTAAAGGAAGAGGAATAGAGGGATACACAAAATATATATCTTACATCTACTCAAGGCAGGAATACATGTTACAACTATCACAGCATTAGAATTCCAAATGTACAAAGTTCCTCAAGTTTACTGTCTGCAACAAGGTGTTAAATTCCGATAATGAGGAGGCCATAACTATCTGTGATGGTAGATTGTTCATGATCCTGCCCACTCGAGGACCAAAGAAGAAATGCCTTCAATTTTCTTGGCTGTGGTCCATAGTAACTGCTTTGTGGATGTCCATTAACGTATAGGGATATTCATGGCACATCAAACCTGTATCCATTCCATTACAAGCACAAGCAGTATTTACGGACATGTCCCGGAACAGTCACTTCCGTGTCAAAAAATGCGTCAATTGTATTTCTACCGCTAGGAACACATCGCGAACAAGATATACCATATCAGGGCACGTGTCATTTTTCCCACGTTATCCACCTTGCCTTACAAGCTATCTGCTTGCACCACTTGGGATTCCAGGAAGATATCGCTGTCGTTGGCAACTGCTACTAACAAGGCAAGAGTCGATCCAGAACATGAGCCAACATGGCGACTCGTAAGGCTTATCGGTGAGTCGGAAGGAGCATCTCATCTAATGAGTTCCTGTTGAGCTACAGCGCTTTCTGGCCTTGGGAGAAGATGGTACACGTTGATATCATCGCTTCATAAATAACGAGCTCGGCACACAGAAGGGAAACATGGCGGAAAAACGGACTTTTGAATTCGGCACATCCACAAGGTGTTTCGGCGTGATGGATGACGTCCATTATGGCGTGTTGCGCTCGCTCATGCATATTTCGACGCTATTATGTTTTTTTCAACTCTTTGGATGTGAGAAATGGTTGGGAAGCATCGACGTAAGAGCAAGACGATTTCCTTATCCGTTCACTTATGCACGTATACCACGATGATGACACCATCTGCAGGCAAGCATCGGCGATGTCCTCAAACCGTTGTTCTGGCACTCGTTTATTGTTGCTGCTCCCATGTTTACACGGCCTAGGGTCCACCACCAGATTGCCCTCAAATGACCTTCGAGGTTTCCGTAACAGGCCGAAAATTCAGCTCTATACATTCGAATTGTGCCATCAACATCGAAGGCGATTGCGGGGACATGGTAGTATATGTTTTTAATGTGGAGCATGCCAACTCTTAAGACCTTAGATCGAGAGATGAAAAAATAGGTAGATCGGATCGTCATCCAGGCGATGTGACATACAAAGATTGATGCGCCAGAATACGTTTTAAGTTTGTATATGCGGTTTTGTTTACGCACATATGATTCAAAAAGGGATGTGAATTACAGTTGAATTATCTCCACGCGTTTCGAAGAATAGGGCAGTATGATAAATTATCTTTTGAAGCAATTCTGTGGAAAGCGCGACCAATTATAATATGTACTCACTTGATGGAAATCTGAACGATTGTAAACCATTGATGGTACAGTTGTTAACTTTAAATCATCATAAGAAATCAAATTATGGAAAAGCTGTTGATGAATTACCTCTCTTTTTCTCACTATTAGCAATCTGGCAAAGGGAATGGGAAACAGAGTCATGTACACATGCTCAATACATTGATATGGAGTAAATGCTTGATTTTGCTAAATCGGTCATTACATGGGTTGGGTTTATGGATTACACACCCCTACCACATGGTATTTATTTACTGATAGTAGGGTACTGAGTTGAATTAAATTGAATACATGTTTTTGAAAAGTTGGGAGCCAATGTAGTAGAGTTTTTAAGAGCTTACACTATTTTAGTCCATTTCAACAATTACGTTGAATAATTACATACATGTACGTGAAATATATAACATTAACATAAACGAACCCCTCCGGGACATAAGAATTCAAACAATATATGACCTAAGGGTACTATTTGTGTTATCTCGACTACCGATCCCGGAAAGCATCGAAGCTATGCAGGGAAACGCACTTCGACTTGATCTCAACTACATATAATAACCCATTAAAATAAGAAATGTTAGTGGCTTATGAAGTAAAATACACGTCAGTAACACTTTTCTGGTTCACAGCTTCAATTAATCACTATTAGCTTGCCGAAAATGAAAATGCCAGTGTGTTTTTCTGCATAGCTTCGATGCTTTCTGGGATCAATTCAATTCAATTCAATTCAATTTATTACCCTACGGTCAGCACATACAGTGCCATGTGGTAGGGGGGGGGGGTATAACAAGTAAAATCGAACTAGGAGTTCGAATCACAAGGGACCCCAATAGTGCCATTAAGTTGGATTTCCTTAAGTTTTTGGCTATCCTTTGGCAAACCATTCCAATTCCGGATTGTACGTGTAGTTTTAAAATATGATTTGCGGTGGTGTTTCATAGGAAAGACAATAATATCCCTGACATTTCAAACATATTTCACATATTCACTGACATTTACTGACACATTTTCAAATCCCTGACATTTACTGACTTTCCAGAAAGTGGCAACCCTGCCTTTGAATAGTGGCCACTTGTTTATGTTGACCACTATTTAGTGTTTTGTTTTTTCCAGTGTACATTAATTCCTTAAAAAATTCTCTGTATAGTGACCACCTGTCTATTGTGTACAGTGACCATGCAGCGTGTGTTGTCTTTTTTTTGCAATTTTTACATTGATAATGTAGGCTGTACCTTATAAAGTGACCAGATGACAGATGAGTCACCCTTACATCCTGGTTTAACCATATAGTGGTTCTCAAATATTTCAGCTAATCATGTTATTCGGATCGTTGTTTTTCAGATTAAAGATTTTCGTACAAAAAAAAAGTTACAAATTCTAACTGAAAACTAGAATCGGATTTTTTTTTTTGAAAGATTTTGGATTTTGGAATGATTTGGAGAAGTTTCGAGAAAAAATAAGAGCGGGAACTAATTGCCATGTCGAAAATTTCAAACTGGCATATACACTTCAATTTGAAACGTTTCCGTAGTTTTTCAGATTGAAGTTTTCGTTACAAAAAAATGTTACAATTCTAACTGTAAGTTAGAATCGTAAAACTTTTCACAAAGATGTTCGAGTTTGGCAATATTCGGAGAAGTCGCCAAGATTTCGTCAAAGAAAATTTTTAATACACTTTCCAATAATTTCAGAAGTAAATTTTGAAAAAAAACCTTTTGTGCGCATGCGCAGATGTAAAGTTCACCACACATACGCCCAAACACAAATCAAGCGCTCGAGGGGATGCACGAAGCGCCATTTTGGAACTCTAACGAAGTAACCCGCGCCACGTAGGTCAATGCATTTTTCTCAGGTTTAAACCCGCTTTTCCTCGCTGCGCGGCAGCACCTTCGCGCGGGGGCTGCGGAACCCTCCTTGGGGAGGGGGACACGGAGTTGTTATCACCCAAAAGCGGATCATAATCGAGCGAGGGGAGCGCAAAAGGAGCGCCGCCCGATCTGATACGACCCAATAAAACAAGAAGCGCCATTGAGAGGCTGATTTCGGCATCTTTTGAAGGTGTCCACCCCCGCGGTCCGAAATGACCCCCGTCCGGCTGCAGGCGGCGCGCGAATCGCGTCGATAAAAATCTTCGAACAAAAGCAGTTGTTGTTTGGCTATAATTCAATGCCTTTCCAAACGTATCGAATTTCGCCGATTTTCTAGCCTGCAGACCCACTAATTGATCGGTCAGTAGCGTCACAAAGCGCCGCATTCACTTCACTTCCGGTACAACGAACCCCCCTCACCGACGACATTGGTGGGAAGAAGAAGTACCGAAAACGGACACGAGGCAATTTGTTGCCGAATGTCAAGCAAATTTTGCACAAAAATGAACTTGACATTTCGGACACGACTAAATTGCACCCACGAAAAATCAAAACACGATTAAAAAAAACGTCAGACGTCATCACGCACGTGGCAACTTATATCCCGAAATTTGTTGCGAGAAATATTTTTGCTCGTTATTTCCACCTGCTTCGGTAAATGCTTCCATCGCGTTGTGAAATTTTATTTCACTTCCAATTTCTGAGCAATTTATTTCTGATATCTAGCCGATCAGGAAAGCAGGACAATTTTGAAGGGTTCTGTTTCAAACTTTATGCAATTAGACATACATAATTTGCGAATATACTGTATACAAGAATATATTCAGAAATTTATTGCTCCAAGTGTGCAGCTGAAATTAAACAGGATTTTTGCTTCAGCGAAAATACATTTCCTGCAATTTCATAACATGGGGAAAGTTGTATCTGGAAATAAATGGAAAGTTATTTCACCTGAAACAATTGCCTGCTGCTGCACACACGGAGCCATATTTTCAAAAATATATCCCTACGGTATATGTAGCATTTGACAGCAATGTTTCAAAAGGATTTGGCGGTAAACTTATTTGACAGCAGTGCTTATATTCATTCCATCCTATGACGTATGTCTTTCCTGATTGGCTATCGAACAGAACGAAACTTTCGCGCATGACTGTAAAACCTATGACGTCAGTTTATTTCCGTAAACAAGTTGCTCGGAATAGGATTGCTTTCTATTCTGGAAATATATCCAGAAATTTGCCCGAGAAGGAAATTTTTGCCAACACACGTGAAAATATCAAGCAATAATATATCTGGAAAGAAGTTTCGAGTTATAAATTCCCCGTGTGAGAAGGCCTTGGTCAAAATCGTAGATTCTAGAGTCATAAATCGAAGCTGACAAGCTCGGCTCTATAAATTGAATATCAAAAATGTTTTCATAAATCGAAAAAAAAATCTACCATTTTAGACATTTTATGCAATTTTCAGACACTTGAGATATTCAATAAAACGTGTTCAAAGACACCTCTCAAGTCAGTCAATCCAATCCGAGAAACAAATTGTTCCAAATGGATTCCAAGCCGACTCTTGACCCCAACTCGGCTCCAACATGGCACATTTCCTGGTCACGTGCCGGGTGCTTTTCACGACAATACAAGTTTACAAAACACAACAAGAAATTATTCAAACAATACTAGTTTATAGAAAAACAGCGAAGGAAAAACATGCACAAACAGCTATTATGTAACAATGAGGCTAAATTCGGGGGCGTTTATGCATTGTTAGGGTCAACGGTGGGCGGCGAGGGGTCAGCCCCACTGGCGACTCCACCCAAAAAATCGGATTAAAACTCATTTACGACTAATGGGCGCTCATTTAATTACGCGTAAAAGTCGAAAAATCATCCCTAATGGATCCGAATTAAAAAAAAAAAATGGATTAATTAATAATAAGCGATATATTATGGGCTGGGATCCACTTCCGGTTAACGCATTGTTGGTCGATGAAACGTAATTAATTATTCAGCGCAAATTGCATTAACTCCCCCTCGTCAGAGGGCAATCATCACGCGACCAACCCCGAAAACTGAAGCTGCCATGGTCGCGCAGTATCTCGGAAACTATCAGAGATAGACTGGCAGTGTGAACGGGGCGATTCTGGCCTTTTTGGCGGTCTGCCCAACGGTATAATGCGCGACGATCTACGAAGAACGATGCGGGAGCTACCTGAGAAAAACGAGTTGAAGATCTCGGAAACCTCTTAAGATTGACGAACAGCGTGAGCGAGCGAGTACTTCGCATAGTCACGTTGCGTTCAACGGCGCTATCAATAATGTACTGTCAAAAACGTACGGAAAAGCATTAGACGAAGACATCTGTATCTCGGAAACTACTTGAGATAGAAAAGCGGAGCAGACGAGGGAATGCTTCGTTTCGTCACGTTCCGTGGAATGATGCCATACCCAAAAATCTGATGTCAAAAGATTATGATTAAACGAATACACCCCGTTTTACTGTACATGTCCATGGAGACACGTATCTCAGAAACTACTTGAGATGGAAAAACGTTTTTACATTTACGCACCTTCATCTTGGAAACTACTTGAGACAAACTCATGGTTCGCGAAGATGGCGGACGTCATCAGTATTTTAGCAGTGATTTTTTTGTGGGATCTTTCCCTGTCAGAAACGGTACCATGTCCGAGGAGGTTACCAAAGCGCAGCACGCTTCCAACAGGTTAGTCCAGCAAAAAATGGCCGAAAGCAAAGAGTATTTTGGTAGAAGTTGACGTTATCCATCAGTTTTCGGCTGCGGTCCGAGACGTCCTGACCGCACACTGGGGTCAGCCCCAGTTTCGCAACGGCCCCCCTTTTGACAAATGAGACTGGGATTTTATCTTTACCTGAACGAGATAGCATCTGACAGGCCTCATTAGCAACGACATCGACTTCAATTTGCTTTTGCTCGCTCAAGACACAATAGGGGGAGGAAGGACAGCCACTCTGTTGCCCTCGTTCGATGCTAGATGGCGCATTGTCCCGTGCAATTCCGTACGGAAATGTAGCCGTGAACAAAATTTAGCAGACATCATTTTTGTAAAGGGGCGTC
>JAQGBX010007355.1:0-11515 GCA_034698745.1 Megaphyllum sjaelandicum | reverse complement strand
TCCTCATGGGCCCCTGCACTGTTGGGCCCTGGGGCTTCAGCCTTCTCAGTCTAATGGATAAGACGGCCCTGGACGTAAGGGAATCTCTTGCATAGGACATTCGTAAAACTCGATGCTTATCACGTTGTAGAGTGCGAAAAAGCTGTCTGGGAACAATTCTAGACTGCTTTCGCTGATGATGCACTTTAGTGGTAAGTTTGAATCAGCAGCCGTGACATTGGTCAGGAACTCTTCCGCGCACTGTACCTTTGTATCGGTGTTTATGGAACTGCATTCCACCTGATAACATGGTTGACCGTAGCAGTCGTCCATGTAGGAAGATTCGCAGTAGCACGTTTTGCTTGCTGACTCCTGTAGGATGCTTTGCCCAATGGGCATTAGCAGAAGTGCGGAAAAGAACACTACAAGAAGCATTGTTGGCGATTAGCGATTTGCTGCTTTGAAAGCTGTTTAACTATACGTAATGACAGATTGTGCTGGTTTTCTAAAGAGAAATGTTCCATCAATTATCATAACCTTGATTTTAATTTGTTGATTGTTGTTATCTTTCGATAACGTTGGCAAGTCGTCTGAATCGAATCATGAGATGGACTTTGCAGAAATATCAGAAATACTTGATAATGCAGTTTGTAAATTCTGCATTCACAACGCGGACTTTCTTTGGGCTGTCGCAAGTAGCACATTGGTTAATTTTGTATTCCATGGTCCATTGTTTTTGCCGTTTCAGTGAACAATCGCAGTTTAAGGGATTCTCTGTAAATTAATGAAGCGGACGAAACGACTTTTCGAAATGGCGTCCCAAAACTGCATCGATGGTCAGGGCCTGCCACATATAGCGTACACATTTTGCAACTACCGTAAAAGTTAAATTATTAAATGAAATTAACGAATGGAGGTATGTTTTAACCAAGAGTATTAGTGAAAAGAGAGAAAGTCCGCCGAGAATAGACAATTGTTATTTTTGAATATATCGGCCGATATAACACTGCAATTGTATCAAAAAGTGGCACCAAGTGCATTCAGGCTCCGCATACCGAGCCCGTGAACACAAGGTATTCAACTGCATGCTTACACCTGGGGTTCTAATTTTACGTCTATTGGCGAATTTGATTAGGCCAAAAAATCTGCACTAGTGTAGGCTAAGCTACAAGGTGAGGCATAAGTCTGTAAAGCCTTTTTGCGCCTGCTGCCTGCAATACTGCCGATTATGCCGACTTATGCCTCACATTGTAGCCTGCACTAGTGCAGATTTGTTGGCCCAATCAAATTCGCCATATGATACCGTGGCTACCTTTCGGAATAAAATTTTTGCCCAATTTCTGATCATGGGCACATGTGGTCACCTGACTCCAAACAATTGGTTCTCCCTTCACCTTCAATTCAAAGTTTTGGAATTTTCATTTTGGATAAGCCGTGACATGATCTCTTAAGAAAACGCTGCCGAAGTGGGGCGCCCCTGTATTCTTGTGGGTATAGTGTTCATTAATATTAACAGCAACAAAATTTAAATATTTCTTTCCTCAAATAATGTTCATCAAATAAGTTTTTGAAATTTTAATTTTCCAGTAATTCGGTGTAAAATTTATTGGAAATGCCGGGCGTAAATGCATACCAAATGCATAACATATTTTAAATAAAGAATGCTTTCTATCTTTGATTTTAAAAATTGTGAAACAACGACATTTTTCTCAAGAATTTTGAATTGGGAAATGCTTTTTAACATCCTAAACTGCCATTAAACCAAATTCCAAACAATAAAACGATTTGTTTTTTGAGGGAAAATAAGATTTACTAAAAATCATTGTATCCAAAGACTATTAAACGCACGACGAAACGTTTTCAAATAACATATCTTTAGACTATAAGGTCAATAATTAAGTTCATCATTAATTTTAATCGTTAAGTTAATTTCAAAGTCATTGTTATACGGAGATGAAATTAAATGCCCGTTAAACTTGGTCTTTTTTAATTGCTCCTTATTGAGAAACGTTGCATTTGTTATGAAGACAACTTTGAAAGATTGAGAATGATTTCTCTGAAGAGCAAACAATTGTTTCGTAAAAATGAAAAACCATTTTATATCAAATTAATGAAAGCTTTGCGTGGCAGTTTATATTGTCATAATTAATATATATACATAATAATAATATAATCCTGTTTATCTTTTAAAAATAGATGAAAGATTTGCTTTAAATTTACTTAGCGTGATATGTTCCGTTAAACATTGTGTACTATACACCTTTCACAAATACATTGACATATCCGTAGATCGCAGATAGTTTCCGACTCATGAATGAGAAAACTTTCTGGTATCCCTGAACATGGTCACCAAACGAATAGGTTCCAGTCTGAAAATTAGACGAAATCAAATACATGTACACTAGCGCCAATAATATAAACCAGAGAACATGACCTATGTTTTGGAATGTTTGGAAACAGCTGATGAGAATTTTTAAATGGGCTCTTATCCATTGTTGTTGGAGTCTGGAGAGGTCAAATCCTAAAAGATCACCGATACCTTCCAATCCGTTGAAACTGGTGAGCTTGTTCTAGCCCATGCTTATATTGCCTGCGATTTGTTCAGCTCAGTGAAAGCTTTTGTATAATAATAATAATAATGAAAAGCTTTATTCCTGGATGCATATGAGAACGGGTATAGAAGGGATAACGTTTCAGGTCATCACTTATACATCCACCCCATGGTACAATCATTACAAAAACTCAGTACTGACAAGAGATATCACATAATGTCACAGTAGAGTTTTCAGAATGTTAGGGTAGCAAAATCAGCTACATATAAGTTCACTCCCCTTAATTGGGTGTTAAACTCTGATAACGCGGAGGCCATGATCACCCCAGCCGGGAGCTAGTTCCAAATTCTGCGTCTCTAGGTCCAAAGAAAAAATGTCGACAGTTCTTAGCGGACGTGTTCCCTGAGTTTCTGAATGCCATTGCCCTTCAGTACCAGCGTCTTCAGGGCAGTGCAGTAGGTGAAGTCATGAATTGATTGAAGTTCAGGAATTGATTTTAGATCTGGACACTGGTAGATTTCCAACTCGACGAAGGCTTAACAAATAGGGTTTATTATGAAGTTCGAGAGAGGGTTTGAGGAATTTCAAATGTTAGGCATTTTTAGATTGCAAGACCAATAACGGACGCCCGATTCGTTGGTATTTTTTTCTGAAATTCTCTAAAATTTCCTTTTGCTCAAAACATTCCCAGTTATTCCAGTTTATAATTTGCTTAAACCAAAATACGCCCTAGGGACTTGACTGAGATTTTCTTTTTTAAAGCATGTTTAAGATTTGACTTTCCTGTTGGTTTTCTAATCTAATGATCAGAGGAACAAGACCTATGAGAAATCTACCTATAGAACTACGGTTTATAATCGGCGTAATCTAAATTAAAGATATACGCAGTATATATAGTATCCACTCAAAAATTATAGAATTTGTACTATAGTGAATATTGATAAAATCAATATCACAACATCTGTTACTTAGATAATAATTTTGCAAAATAAAAAGTGTCGTGCTTTGAATCTAAAGCTCTTTGTCGCTTACTTGACATTATCACAAAACTCCCGCGTGGCTCCATTGCAAAAAATTGCATTATTCCAATACTCAGACTCCTTGATAATTAAAACTCTTGTAAACGGTAATCAAAGAAAGATTCGTTGATCACGGCAGACTTAAAGACTATAAGCTTGGAGTTAAGACCAAAATTGACCAAAAATTCTGACAAAATTGCCTGATGAGCACTCGCTGAAGTCAGCATCCATCACAAGGATGTTTTGTGGGGTCGCGCAAGTGGCCATGTTGTTAGAGTCGTGTGCATTGATCCAATTTTGAAGGGATTGCAACGAACACTCGCAGTTTAGTAGATTTCCTGAAAGAAGTAGGCTATATTAAAATAAATCTACATGTTTACGCTAAAACTCGAAGGCAATATTTCTGAATCTTTTTGCCAAATCGATATTAAACTTTCAAAACAAGGGTAGCACTGAGTTATAATTTAGAACCACTTAAACAAGTACTTCAATAGTTTTGCCATTTTCTCAGATTGCAGACAATATGCTACGGATCACGTCAATGCCAGTTTGCTTCTTTATAGAGCTGATCAAGAAGTAAAGATAGTGCTTCTTTTAGAACGTGAAAGTGATCAACGGGTTACTCCAGCATACTTACCTTCCAGTACGACGCCAATTGAATTGCGGACCAGTGGCTCAAAGGTTCCTTTTTCTATGGTCGTTAGGTTGTTTGTTATTTTCAAAGGAAATATGTATCAGTTTCTTCAAGGCCTGGAAGGAGTCCTTGTTCACAGAGGTAAGATGGTTGCTAGAGAGGTCTAGCACAAACAGGGTACTTATGCTATCCAGACCGCGGAAGCCAGTGAGCTTGTTCTGATCTACGACTGCAAGCTTGCTAGGCCAGGGAAGGCATTTGGTGCTACGTCTTCGATTCCGTTGCCCACCAGATAAAGTATCTTCAAGCCGGGGCAAGTTATGAAGGCCTCTTCGGGTATGTTTAACAGGGTATCGCATTGGTAAATGAACAGCTCGATGAGAGTTGCACAGACAGGGTTGATGAGACGTTATGGAATCTCTGACATAGGACATTTGTAGAACCCAATGCTCATCACGTTGTATGGTGCGAAGAAGTTGTCTGGGAACACATCTAGACTGCTGTTGCTGATGATGCACCTTAGTGGTGTGTTAGAAGCGGCAGTCATGACATTGGTCAGGAACTCTTCCGCGCATTGTACCTTTCTTTGTCTCGCGGTCGATGGAACTGCATGCCACCTGATAACATGGTTGGCCGTGGTAGTCGGGTATGTAGGAACATTCGCAGTAGCACGTTTTGCTAACTGACTCCTGCATGTTGATTTGCTCAATGGGCAGCGCTGCAGAAGTGAGCCAATGAACACTACAAGAAGCATTGTTGGCGATCGGCGATGTACAGCTTTGAAAGGTGTATTCAACTACGTATAATGACAGCTTGTGCTGGTAATTTTCAAAAGAGAAATATCCTATCCCTTTTCATAACTTTGGTTTTAATTATTTTTGTTATCTTTCGATAACGTTGGCAAACCGTTTGCATCGAATCATGAGATGGGTTTTCTCAGAAATATCATTGAATTGAATAACTGAAATACGTTTAAACATTTCTTCCTTATGTTCTATGTTCACATTGTAAAATGACCAGGCATTACATCACCTACATGTATAGCACACGTTCGAGTGATGTTAACTCCAGTAATACGTATTCAACAGGAAAAAATGATTAGGATTAAAATGACGGTTTGTGAGGTATTTCAGGAAGAGTTTCGATATGCTTTAAAATTGCCCACCGGACATAATTTTATCATAAGTATTTTGCTGAAAAAGTTGTCATGGATGTCAGGGAAATATCAGGGAAATTTGTGATTGGTCAGGGAAATTTTCCCAAACAAATGCAAAATGCTATCCATGCACTCAGTCTGCACTAGCAGCTCCATACCCAATCCTCTTCAGCTAGACGTTAACAAAATCTAGTGTTTTGCCAAGTTTTTCATTGCAATTGTTTTTTAATTTTTCATTATGACAAAAAATGGATATGCATTAACGAGTTAGTTTTGATTAGGGAATTTTGGATTTTAGTAAGGGAAAAGTCAGGGAAATTGAAAAGGAAAATGTTGTGGCCACCCTGACATTGGATATTCCAATTACTGAAAACTTTGATCCTCGATTCATCTATTAAATAAGTTTTTATTCTGGTATTTATCCAAATCGATATATAATCTAATAAAAATGAATCATTTTGGTTCTTTGCTTCAATGACGATTGCTTCAACCAGGTAGCTGTAATAAAAACAAGTATTACTCCGAATCAGTAAAATCTTGATAAGTTGACGAAAGTTGACGAGTGGAACTATAATGGATTTGTTTATGAATATAAACACTGTGGCTGCTTAAGGTTAATTGTACATGTATATTTAGGAATTCTTTTTCTTGATAAAATATGCCTAGGTCTTCGAAGTTTTACTGTGCAAGCTAGATTGCGCACATTTGGTCGACCATACAGTGAATACTGTAGATCCAAACTATAACCGAATTGAGTTGGTAAGTGCAACAGGTTAGCATCCTAGTCTTGCATTCGGTAGACTCAGGTTCGATTCCCGGGTCGGCTATCCTCGATTGTGGTTTTTCATGGTTTCCTAAAATTCCTCCAGGCGAATGCTGAGATAGTTCCTATATTAAATCGGCCATGACCGTCTCCCTATCCCATCCCACCCTCCTCGATAAAATCGTAAATACGGGAAAATTAATTAACAATTGTGAATTTGGGGTCAATCAAATTGTATAATGATCTCCTGCCACATGGTACTGTGTACTGACTGCAGGGTAAAGAATTGAAATTGAAACTCGGGAAATTTTTAGTAAAATGAAAGTTTCTTACAATGTACTGTACAATTATTTAAAAATTATGTCAAACTGAAGTACTTTAGTGCGAACATGAGCATCGCATTTGAAAATAGAACCTCTGTCACGTAGTTCATGTTGATGCGGGCACCAGATTGACAGTTTGTGAAATCTGCATTCACAACGCGGACTTTCTTTGGACTGGCGCAAGTAGCCCATTGGTTTATGTTGTATTGCATGGTCCATTGTTGTAGCCATTTCAGTGAACAATTGCAGTTTAAGGGATTTTCTGTAAATAGAGAGGCCAATATTTAGAAATTGTGATGTTTTTTCCCACGGGCTGGGGTCAACACTTTGCTATAGAGTTTGTCATTAGAGGTGCGTCGCCCCCATTATACCTTTCATTTCGTATAGATTCTTTGGTTATACATACCCTCGAGATTAACGGTCAAAGGCCAGGTGGTTAATGGGTCAAAGGTTCCATCCTCCATGGTGGTCAACTCGTTATTACGCATGGAGATGATACTTAGTTTGCTTAATCCTTGGAAGGCATTTTTGCCTACGTAGTTGAGCTTATTTGTTCCGAGTACGAAAAATCGTAGGTCAGAGAGGCCTTCCAGGCCATTAAATCTGGTGAGCTTGTTCCCTTCTAACAGCAGAGTCTGTAGCTTACTTAGGCCAGTGAAAGCCGATATTGACAGTTCGTCTATTCCATTGTATGACAGGCAAAGCCACTCCAGACTTGTGCAACTGCTGAATACATTTTCGTTAACGACCTTCAGTTCAGGGTTGTGGGTAATTTTCAGGTCTTTGAGGGTGTGGCAGGCAGGTTCGATGAGATTTGGCACTGCTGACATGTTGTTGAACGATAATTCCAAGTACAATATTCTGTTTTCGGGTGCGAAGAAGTCGTCTGGGAAGACTGTCATGTCGCTGAAGAGGACGGTGACACTCAGCGGGAAGTCCGGCTTGTCTGCTGTGACGTTGGCCAAAATCTGTTGCGCGCATTCCACCTCGGTGACACTGTCGATGTTCGTGCAACGCACCCCGATGCATTCTATACCAGTGCAGATGGTGGTGTATGCATAACATTCGCAATTGCGAGCTTGATTAATTGATTTTGGTTGCGATATTTGACCATTGGACTGCTTCAGTGAAGTTACCATGAAGAGCACTGCCAGTGATAAATAAACTGCACTGGGAGATACTTCCATTTTAAGCAAAATCCTGCTGTCAATTAACTGGCAGCCTTTGATATGACGATATTTTAGGTATCAGACTACACAATCTTAGCCATGACAATTATCTAATCACAAATTGAATGCTATTCGTTTGGTGATTATAGGTTTTCATTATTCTGATATTGATTTTTCTATAGGTTCTTATTTTGTTGACAATATAGGTCATGGCATCAAAACCTATCTTTGCTGATCTGTTATGGCGACTTCACATTGCCACTCTGGAAACATTGGTCATTTTCATTCTTTATTGAATGAAGTCAATATTAAAGCTAAACTGAAGTACGTCAGAACGACCATGAAGATTTGACCAGAAACTAGATTTTCTGTAATGAAATGCCTGAGAAGTTAGTCAGATATGCATTCTATAAATTCTGCTTGTTCCGGCCGAATGAAACTTGGACTGTTTCGAGTGAAAGTCTGTTTAAGAAACTCGTCTCCAAAAATTTAAAAATAGCTCTATTTTCGTACGTGGGTTTAATTCTTTTAAATAGTCTCTTATTTTTTAATTATGAGTATTATTAAAAATTACCAGTTCAGTTGGAATCATCGCATTACATTTTGGAAGGCGTTTATAGTAATTTAGTTTCTTTATATTTAATATCACGACCTACCATCCAATGAGATGGCCAACGGTTTTCTATTCAATTGGCCAAACGCTCCCCTTTTCAAGGTGGTCAAGATGTTGCGGTCTAGGTTGGCGGTGGTTAAGTTCGACAAGCGCTAGAAGGCGTTTTTGTCCACGGAGGTTAGCTGGTTCCCATTCAATTTCAAAATTCGCAGCTCTGATAGGCATTCTAGATCGACCTTGGAAGCTTGTAAGTTGTCCATCCGACGATATTGCTAATCGTTAGCACAGCGAAGGCGATTTTGGTCATCTCACAACCTGTGAGTGATTGCACATTGAAGGGGTCGAGGAAATCTTCAGGGAACTCGCAAACTCTCAGCGGAAGATGACATTGGAGAATTGACAAGGAACTCTGCAAATAACAGGGAAATTTTAGTACAAAGTATCTGGCTTATTATCCTTGCACATGGAGGAGATTATATCATGTGCAGCTTATGCGGCGGTAGCTTGTCCATTCTTGAAGCCTTTTCAAGGAGCCGCAATTTAAGGGATTACCTAAAAAAGTACAATTGAGTTTTTACTTTTTCATCATTTCATTCATTTGAGGATTTGACACCTTTTCCACACAAAAAAAATAGAACAAAAGGCCAGATGCACTATGATGGAATACGAAGGGCTGGTGCCAATTAACACAATTGTTAATTTTCATAATTTTCTCCGAAGGTTTGAGTTGGTTGGTTGCCATCGATTAATTGATAGCTTTCTGAAAGCAAACGTTTTTTTTTGGTGGGTATTTCAGAGACTATATATAACTTCAACTAACTTTATTTAACAGTGCTACTTCTCCAGAGCCAGAGGCAAATAAGTGAATTTATTTCATGAATACATGTGTTTTGGCTTAGAAATGTCCGCAAAGTCTTGCACGCCGAGTTTCGATCAACTCTATAGAAATATCACAGATTAGATAAGACCAGATTGAATTCATATTTGCAGGCAGACATGATTTCAGAGCCGGGAAGAGCTGGACAATGGCTCAGGCCAGAGAAAAATAATACTCCCCACTTCAAGCTGGTCATTACATTTTTAATCATGTGAGTTTTTTTTTTGAATTTTTGAGGGTATGTACATGAAATGCATATGAATGCACAGCCAGCACGGGGTGTCCCTGGTAGCTCCCCCCCCCCTTAGCTTCGTAGGCCCGGGCCAAATGGGTCCCTAACCCCCTTCACTCCTCTATTCTGGGCTGCATGGTGATGATTGTTATTACATGCGTTTGGCATGTCCAGTCGCTTAGATTAATTGAAGAGACTTTGTTGTGGAATAAAGTTGCTTGGGTGGCTCCTGACCCAGAAATGTTTACGTTGTCATATCATCCTACATTGTTTATAGAAGTTCATATGAAATATGCAGTATTTATTAACAACAGAAGAACATAAATCATAGTATTACTTTGCATTCTAAATTATTTATTCTTTTGAGTTTTATTTTCAACAACAATACGTGCATCCATTTTTGCACAGTAATTTTACGCTGATTTCATTCTTAATCTAAAAAAGGACTTGTTGGTTCATCAAGCCAAACTGAAATACATAAGAGTGAACATAAGCACTGATCCGAATACCAGAATATCTGTAACTGACTTCCTGTTGCGATTGACACCGGATCTACACGCTGTGAAGTTTTCGTTCACCAGAAGGGTCTCCACTGGGCTGGTGCAGTAGGCAGATTTGTCTTCGTTGTTCTCAATGGTCCATTCTTTCAGCCATTCTAAGGAACAGCTGCAGATTAATGGATTGCCTGAAAGCATAAAATATAAGTTTCATGAAATTGCACTAGAAGGTTTGCTTGCTATTTCATTTGGTAAAGTCCCAACATTAAAAACCCAACCTTCTAGATTTTTCGAACGTTTGATACCAAACATGTATACATACATGAGGATGTTATAACACCGTGCGTCGAAAAAAACTACTTCAGTAAGTGAATGCGCTTAAATGTGTACCTTGGCGAATGATTAACGAATTTCAGGGTGGTGTTTACAATCAACCCCGATTTTCCCCGTTTCGCTAGTCGAAACTACCATCCAGAAGATCCAGTATATATAGGCCTAAATTGCTGTTCGGGGGTAATAAAAATTGGTGCGAAACAACCAGCCACTTGAAGATAAAACAAAAGAAGCTAGTTGTCTATCAGTATAAGGAAAATCATAAGCATTCTCAAACTCAATGCCCTGATGAAGCAGCCACCAACATCAAAGCAGAGCTAGCTCTGTAAAATGCTGTCATTGCGAATGTCGTTCTTGGGCCGACTGTCGTTGTACTGTTTGACATATAATCTACAGTAACAGCAATATCGGCCTGTTACAAATTCCTAATTGTTGAGCTTTTAGAAGTTCAGCTGATTGCTTATTAACTGTATACTGGCTAGTAACGTGCGTGAGTTCTGTTATCTAGAATCTCTGTCTAATCAGCAAATGACATTTTATCAGCTAATGCGTTTTCAATTGTATTATGAATTGATTTCGAAATGCTTCTAACAAATCGAATTTTTACATTTTTTATAGCACGGCATACAATACACTGTATATTATGGTATTTAAAATGCAAAAGTAAGTTCGTGTATTTAGATTTTGAGTAGGCCTACATGCGTAGAAGTTTGGTATTTGGCCAATTCAATTGTCAAAATTTAAAAATGTCTTATGTTTGCCATCACATAAAACACATACTTGTATTTAGGATATCTTAACTGGAAAAAGGTAATTTAATTTTTGCCAAAGATGCAACCTAAAACCGTAAGACATTTATTTCCGTAAGATTTAACGAGTAATACTAGATCAAAATACATGACTTCAAAATAAATTTAGGCAAAAGCCCATGTTTTCGTGGTCTAAAATGGCTTTTGTGAGCAGGTAGAAAAGTCGGCGTCCACAAGAGGTCCTTCAACCGGAGTGGCGCAAGTGGCCTTCTGGTCAGAGTCATTTGCTAAGACCCAATCTTGCAGCCATTTCAAGGAACAATCGCAGTTGAGGGGATTTCCTAAAAATATCAAGAAAATGGTTATTGAAGCATACTTTTTGGAGATGCACTGGTAATAACTTATACTTTTAATTCAGCCAAAATGGGCTTAAATTACTCTAATTAATATCTTTGTCTGAAATTTTACGATTTAGGACATGTCGTGTGGTCTTTCTGCATTTATTATATTGGGCCGAACAAAGAATGAAAATGTGAGAGAGTATTAGCAAGTTGGTATTGCTCTTGCTCACATGAGCATTAGGTGGCAGCAAATACTCACATTTTACTCACTTGGTACA
>JAQGBX010007354.1:0-11516 GCA_034698745.1 Megaphyllum sjaelandicum | reverse complement strand
TGCTATTTGTTTCGGTTAGTTTTGTGGGAAAACAAGAACTGGGTCGGGGATTATGAATTTTTCCCGTATACAGTATACATGTATCTCTGTCTGAAACAATTGGATTAATGACCGGTTGGGCCAGTGTTGATTAACTTTATTCTGAATTATACCGGTATACTCGAACGGTACGAACCAGTTTTCATCTCTGTTGTTCACGTGAGAGACCACCCCACACTGTACAATGTAATTCGGAAATCAATTGTAAATGTCCAGAGATTTAATGAGTCGATTGTTTGCTTCTCATGACTCGTTGATTTTGAGCAGAACGACCATTGGGGATAGAGAATTGGACCTTATGCAAACGATGCTCACGTTGTTGGCGTATGATCCGCAATCTCATTATTTACTAGTCATAAAATATATATAGCCACGATGTTAGCTTCGTTAAAATCGGTTTTGAACCTCGTCCATTGTTGCAATGGCGCATTGTACCATTCTTCGATTGGTGGAAAACTGTCAACAGTGGCAAGAGTCGATTGCTGCAATCCGTTAGAAATTACTGATATTGCACCTATTTTAATTTGAAGAGTTGTTTAGAATTTATAAAATACATTATGAACGAAGTATAGTTGATCTGTTAGCTTTGTAAACACAAAAACGCAATAGGTATGCTTGACAAACGGTATATTTGGCAGTCGTGAAGTAATGTGTGCGAAAGGAAGGCATTCCCTGGTCGAAGGATTAGTATAGAACAGTACAAAATTATACTGATATTAATCGATGTCAGTATTACCTTACTGATGTTAGCATAGCTCTTACTGATGTTAGTAAAGCTCTTCCTGGTGTTGGTACTGTTTTAACAACTACCTGTACCATTTTTTAAGACACTTCTATAAGCGCTGTCCCCATAGGCTGCGTTCACGTTGGAGTTGTTTTCCAGTGGCAAGCGACTGGAAAACAAGTCCAACGTGATCGCAGCCTTAGATGATAGGTGTCTGGATCGAATCCAGGTGAATTCCCAGAAAAATTTAGATACTCTATACATTTTATATGCAGATAGGATTAGAGCATTGAAAGTCTACAATTGTACAGGATATATTAATTTTTTATTGCAGCCATACTGAAATTAGTATAGCCAAACAGATATCAGTATGAGTATCTATACTGTTCATACTGATATCAGTACAATCTGCTTATCATACTGGTCAGTACTTCCAAATGTAAGTACAATAGAGCTTACTAATATCCGTATAGAAACGTTTACTGATTCTTTGACTAGGGTTCATTGGTTTAAAAACAGCGATAATCTTGAGTGAATTTGCCAAAAACTAATTAAGTAGAGCATGTTGGCCTACATTTTGCACACGTAATTGCAAGACTGCCATAAGTGCCATTTCGTGAAGTTGTGCAGGAGTACCCCTATTAATTGAAGTGTCAAGTAGACTTACTTTCCAACTCAATACATCGTAGAGAAATGTTCCATTTTAATCTCGCCAAATTCTAGTTAACAAAAAAATGACTCGCTTTCGACCATTTATTGATGAATTTTCTCTTATGACGTCGATATGAGTTTGGCATTTCACATTTCGCCATGAATTGCGATTGACACTCTCGTCACGTCTGCGCTGACATCATTCCCGTCCAAGGCGTTCTGCGTCTGTAATTAAAGAATTTCACGAAAGTCTTTAATTTGCCCCCTTCGTCAATATTAGCGCAATAATGTGTCGATATGAGATTTTTGCAGCGCCATCAACCGGCCCATATGTATAGGACGTCAAATGCGGTTTGAATCTGAAAGACTCAAAGACTCCACCGTCGTCGCTTTTAATTGGTTTTGGCAATATGCGTCCAACTCATCAACGAAATTATCTAAGCGTGCATGTTGCAGGTATAAACCTTTGATGAGCCGATTCCCTAATTTATAATCGCGCGAAATTGCATTTCGGTACCCGAATTGCATCTCACTCATGATCAAGGTTTCCCTTCGATGCCGGGGAAAAGGGCACGAACGAAAGGCATTATTATTATATAGAAGAGAGCCGCCCGAATTTATTTACAAACAAACGTGTTATTCTGCTCCTGTGCGTTTTACGCAACGTCAGAGCCATTGATTTCCTACGAATTCCCGCAAGTCTTAATGAAAGTAGACTTTATGCCCCGTGACAGATAATGGAACTATGGAGCGGTTCCAGACCAGGTTTCGAAAGGTTTTTAATGGCCGAGTAATTCATGGCTGGCAAATTTCTTCGTTGATATAGCGAACAATCGCCTTTCTATGAAAATATTAAGTACATGTGCCTGCAATGGCAACATTAGGTGAACAAATAACCAGAATATACTGTAAGTACATGCATGCCTGGGGAAGGATGGGGGGGAGGTAATCAGACAGAAGCATCGCAAATCCCAATGTGGCAGTCGTAAAGTCACGTGCTCAAAATCAACGTTCATGTTATAGATTGGTTTAAAATAAAATCAAGTGATGGTTACCACAATTTGCAGGCCAGTTAACATATGTGGACACATGACTTTGCGACTGCTAACGGAAGATCTGTTAAGATTATACGTGTAATTGAGATTATACTTGTACATGTATGCATAGTTACTTGTACATGTAATTAAACATGGTAATTGCAAAAGAATCGGCGGGTTTGAAAAAATTATATCGTACATAGTATTGCGGATATAATATTAAATGACACACATTTAAGAAAGAGAAAAAGTTTCAGTTTAAAACGCACTTGCAAACTTTGCTTTAATCGCCCAGGTGGCAGCACGAACCCAGTAGCCAAAATGGCGACTATGCAGCAGAAAGCTTTCTGTGTGCTAGAGTAGGCCTATGCAAGCTGCTGGGAACAGCATTCATATTTGGACACACTTCAGCTTTTATGGGCCAAAGTGGACTGTGCGGTACGTGTGTCGTGTAACACGAGAAACTCTCATTGAACATTTGTAATGGTATGATTAAAAAGTTAGACATTTTTCATTTCTCTTCATGTGTCATTCACTATTTCATCTGTAATACTTTCCAGAATATATCTTTTTAAATCCCGATGATTCTTTTGTAATAACCCTGTATAGCAGGCCTATAGGATTGACACCGTGCATATATCGGGTTCATGTTTTAAGCGTATAAAGACGATTTGATTACCGTAGATTTAATTAGACTTATAAAGATGTTCATCTACATATTTCTGTGGGTCCAAAGCAATTTTATTTTACATTCAGTAAATGAACTGTATTTACATAAATATTTAAGGTATGGGTATATAGGCTTTATGTAATTCCTTTTGATATAAACCTAAAATATTGGTACGAGTAAATAGGTCCGTTTTGCTTAAATGTTTGCTAAAGAGCTTATAGAAGGCTATACTTAACGTTTTATGACTTAGGACGTCTAGAAATTTGTAATCCGTATATTGATGGTATTTCTACTGTATTTTCATTTGACAGTTTCTTCATCTTCAGTAACGTACAGTATGTTTACTCCCCATGAGATATTGCGTTTTCTTCGTGAAAGTTACAATAACATATTGCCTCGCTTGTTTCGGGCGTCCTTTTGGCCATCAGCTTTATTTATCTAACTAAATTTCTTTGAAAGATTTGTGCAATATCTCCAACGCACGCTCTGTTTGTCAATACTTAAATTGTTTCTCTTCTTTTGCACGACTTCAATGTCTCATATTTCAGTTTGCTATGAAACGCCTAGGGCTCGTGTTCTATTTGTTGATTTGTGACCGAAAACTGTAACATTGTCCTGAAGCATGGTTTTATTGCAGACTGCATGACCACCATCCAATCAGAACTAAGTGCATTCAACCTTCGATCTGTGAGTGGATTTTATTTTGTTTGCTTCGTAGTTCCAAATTTTTTATTCGAAGATGCTCTTACGCGTTGTAAGGCTGCACTTTTATCGGTGGATTTTGTATGAAAATAATAAACTTGTAAAATATAACCTCATTTCTGAACGTCATAAAAATTCGTGGCCCGAGTTTATATCTTCGTATACTATGTGCATGTACGATATATACTTGTACTATAGTTGTTTTACGTAAAGCAACGTTATTTTCGTTTTTACGTCACCGTAGTATCGACCTCGTACTCATATTTTTATACTATACAGTATGTTCTTTTAGTCAATCGCAATAAAAAGTAGGACTTAATGCACGGTGTAAATTACACAAAGGTTTAAGCTTCCGGATTTCTTGTTCGTGAAATTTAATCTTCTTTTTCAAAATTGTCCGTGTTTTAAATAAACGGAAAATAAAGATAACTTTGAAGAAAAAAATGCACTTCGAAATCCCGTTGCAAAGACTCTGGCAATATTATTAATTGAGAGACCTTGTGCAAGTCTCCCAATTTAAGTTTTCTCGATCACATTATCTCGATTCTTCTACGTTGTACAAAACAATTATTAAACCAGGCATCAAGTGGTCGGAAGAATATAATAATAGGAAAAAACACGACCCATGTCCCTTTCTTCAAGTCTAATCACTATTGGGAAAACATAAAGATAAAATTCAGTAACACAATGTGAAATTTAAAAGTCAGGTATAATCTAACACGAAAATCTGTCACTATAGCACCAACAGCAGTGCGGAAATTTTGAGAAATTATGCGTTCGACGAGGTGGCACTGCAATTTCATGCAGTAATAAGACAGTAACTAAAAACCGAAAATTAAGAGAAGTTAATAAAAGAAAATGAAAAATATTTTTTAGTCCTAAAAAACACATAAAAATCATAAAAATAAAAATCAAAAATCAATGGCCACATAATACAACCTGTAATTAGGAAACTCGGTAATGCAACACACCTTATCATTGTGATAACTACACCCCCTAGAACTTGCACGATTCTAGTGACCACATGTAGTCAGGCCAACCATCGACCATGTTGTCGCCATCTTGGATGAGGAAAGAAACGAAAAGCCAAAAAGCAAGAGCATAAGTGGTCTCCCTTAGTTGGACATCAATATAAATTATACCTGTATTTAACGTTAGTAAACATCCAAAAACGCTAGTAAACTATCCAGAACCGCATTGTAAAACCAGGAAAATATTTTTTAGAACATACCTTAATCATACAGTCCGTGAGTGTATGCTCACCCCTATATATGCCAGGGTAACAATTCGAAAAAGCAACCGTCATGCACCCATCATAGCGCCACCATGTGGCGGCGCTCCTCACCCCATTTTATCTTTGTTTTTCCCAACAGTGATTAAACTTGAAGAAAGGGACATGGGTCCCGAAACGTCGTTTTCCAAAAAAAAAAACGTTATTGGTCGTGTTTTTTCCTATTATTATTCTACAAAACAACAACTTGACATTTCTGTTGTAGCAATTTTTTGTGGCATCTTCTATCCTGATGCATGTTTTTCCGTCGCCAGGTTGTTTGATGCCTTATTCGCTTGATGCGTCCTGGTCCAAAATGATGGCTTCCGCAAGTCTTGCGGTCGCCACGACGGTTGCACAGACGACCGCGTTTGCCATAGTTGCCGCTTACAGCGATGGACTGGAGGCAACATGGCTGCCTACGTTGCCTTCCGTCCAGAACGGAACTACCCCGGAAGCGTATATCGGAAACGGAAGTCTGGCTCCTGACGAGGACATCGATGGTCCCTACAATGTGACCAAAAACGCCAGCGAGTCGTCGTGCGAGGAATGGCAGCCTGCTCAAGACACCTTATTTCAGACGGCCAACTTTTGTTACGCAGTCGCCTTCCTCATCCCTCACACTTTCAAGTTGAGTATACTGCTGATGAGGAGCATCCTTTGTTGCGGTTTCTTTATGTTCATCCTGTGGGCAGGGGTGTACATCTGCGCCCCCGACATCTTCGGTTGGAACCTGACGTTCGGACTTATCAATCTGACGCATGTCACTTATTTGAGCTATAAACATTTCCCGCCCAGGATTAAACCCGAGTTCGTGGAAGTGTTCACCAAAATGTTCAAGCCGTTGGAGATGGACAAAAACAGCTTTCAGGAACTGGTGCGCGACGCCGAATTGGTGCTGCTGGAAGAAGGTGCTCATTACGCGGTGGAGGATGTGACGTCAGCGGACGAACGCTTGTCAGTTTTGTTAAACGGAAAGTGAGTGAGGACAGTGCTGGAGAATGGATATTCGCTGAGGTCATTTTTCACCCAAAATCTCCTATCTTGGCTCCGTTAACTGTCCTTTCCAAAGGATATCTCAACTCGTGTCATATCTATAATGCTATAACTCGCAGTATCTAGAAATTCTGCATTAATGACATACAGTAAAACCTGTTAAGAGTGAACACCAAAAAAAAATGCAATGTTGATTACTGTACACAGGTGGTCACTATACAAAGAAGGCCGGAATTAAATTAAAATGAACATGCAGACTGTACTTGCATATACATGTAGACTGTAATACACCTTGTAAAACACCAAAAAACCAAAAAAGTACAGAATCATCATGTCCATGTGCATTACATGCGGTATATTTATTGCCTTATTACACATTTGTTTTGTTTTTAAAAGAAAAAATTATCCAACCAACGCAAAAAGCATTTAAAAAATGGTTTTTGCTTTTTTATGCTCATGTTTTCAGTGATATTTTCGATCTGAATAACATGATTATCTGAATTATTTGAGAACCACTGTGGTTAAAGCAGGATGTAAGGTGACTCATCTGTTATCTGGTCACTTTAAAAGGTACATTAGCAATGTAAAAATTACAAAAAAAGACAACACACACCGGTCACTGTAAAAAGAGAATTTTTATGAAGGAAATGTACACTAGAAAAAGCAAGCACTAAAAAATGGTCAACATAAACAGGTAGCCACCATTCAAAGGTGGTTACTTTTCCAGGTTTTACTGCATTGAGTTATGTTTGAAAACGTACACTGCATGTAATTAAAACAACAAAATTCGAAATGCATTATCTTTATCTCGAAAAGAGGCAAAACTCCAACATCAAATTTTGAAAATAGAAGCACGAACTACAACTATTTAAGAAGTAAGGTTTTGGAAAACGAGGGTTTCTTTTCAGTCACGATGTTAAGAGGGGGGAGCCAGGATTAGATTTTTTTGCATTTTTGAAGAAATGTGACCTCAGCAGCGCGCTACCGCAGCGTTCCAATGTCACTATTATTACTTTTTTTTCATTCCTTTTAGATTAAAAGTCACTTGCGAAGCTGCCCACTTGCATTATATTCTTCCGAATGAATTCATCGATTCCCCAGAATGGGAAGCTTGCCCTACTGATAGTGACGAATTATTCCAGGTAATGTAGCGCTCATGAGAACTCCCTGGAAATGCAGGCTGCGCCCCTGTAATCTCAAACCCAACTGTTTTATCCCAGGCAGCCATCTTGAAAGCACGTGGGTTTAAATTATCCCTGGAGCATAAGTGGAAGAGTATCGCAATATGCGCTGAAATCGCAGCAATCCCCTTCTACCTGCATTAATAAAAACTGCAGAGATGATGCTTTCCGGCTAGACTTTCACGGGGATATATCATCACATGCAGGCTGCATCCAGCAACAAAATTGGATGCAGAAATGCAATTTCGAGTGCCTCGAGATATATTCACGAAAAAATAGGACAGGGGAATTTAGTGATGGAAAGCAATGCAACGTTAGCACTGCATGCAGCGGAGAATGACAAAATTCAGCTTCACTTTTATGCTCGATTAATTTCGTATCTTTAGAACAACCTGCGTATTTGAAGGGACCCAACCCGTAACGATTTTAGGTTCTTTCAGTAGGAAAAAAATCTATTCCGAAACAACTTCATGGAATGTGGAAACCTTGTTCACTGTAAGTCATTTTCAGCCTTCTGGAACACCAAACTACGCGAATTTTAAAACAATATTTGTAACTATATTGGAACACAAACACTCTTTTTATGTTTTGTGTTCCACATTTCCTTCAAAAATGCGTTTTAGCAAAAGAATTGATCCAATTTTTGGAGCGCATTGTTGATTTCACAATTGATTTTGACTTACGATGGTGCACCTGCAGTAGCTGGCTGGCTTAAAGAATTTTAAAAAAATTGCTTCTGTATTTTTAAAGAGTTTTTAAAACATAAATAAATTATCAATACGATTTTTGTGAGATTTAAAAAATGTTGAAAGCCGGATTTAATGCCTAAAATAACTGCAAAATGAAAAATTCTTTTTGAACCTGTGAAGATATGCGGGAAAGATTTTGGGCTTGAATCTCAATGTTAACTGGATGATAATGGCTTGTCAAAAGGTAATAAAGCCTTTATTACCTTCTGAAACTGTTAACGGTCCACTCTTTCTTTGGCATTCTTCCCTTCCGCACCTACCTGGATAATTTCTCCTCGGGAAAAATGTCGGTACTGATAGCCTGAAAATGATGAAAGAAAGGTATAAAGTATATATAAGCGTATACGATAAGCAGTAATTACTGGAATTATTATTGACACGAACTTTCAATTATGGAAAATCGCCCTCTTTGGATATAATCCTGAAATGTTCATTTCGACATTAAAATATTACGAATCATGAAAACTTGCCAGTTTAGCCTTGGCAGCACCTGGAGGCACACCACGAAGGCCAAAACTCCTGAATTTTGGCCATTGTTTATGAAGCGATTCTCTCATGAGTTGATAGCCTAACAGCTATCTCTGTACCCTTTCTGGCATATCCTATCAATACGGACTGTTCGTTCTGAATCTAATATGCTCGTTTAAAAATGGCCTGCATGGCTAAACGAGATAAATGTGATTGATTTCTCTTAAATTTTCGCTGAAATGCTAAAGGGCGAGGGGACCATATGATTTGTTAGATGCGTTTTTATGGGTCCTCAGGCGACGCTGGATGGCATCGGTTGGATTTCGACTAAAACTAGGTTTGTTATCGATCTTACATGTACGGCCACCGAGAGAGTATTTCCACTACACTGATTTTAGTCATTTCGGGGTCACCTGAACCTCGGATGGGGACACGCATCCGTCCAAGTGCAAAAGTCCTGAGGCTGATTCCCCAGAATGCATTACGTCTTGCACTTCTTTCTCACTTTGGATACGCTTCTTATGTCATACTTTGGTAGATTTTGTCCCGTTTGGGTCCGTTAGTCAGATAAATAGACCTTGCAATGACATCACGCGTATATCCGTTGCAATGGCCTCTGTCCTTTAACCACTTATCTGCTCTTGTAATAATACTTTTCTGTGTTGTGTTTCCAGGTAACTATTACGGCTGTAGAACCGAGCCAATATCTGTGTTGGCAACGTCGTAAGTTGCATCACGTTCTTAAAAATAGACCTTTCCTGGATTCTGTGATACATAACCTCGTTGGGAAAGATATTACTCAGAAACTGTATTCATTAAATGAACATATGAATCCATTTAGTCGGTCAAATCAGCATCCATTTAATTCTGAGTTATATTGGAAACATTTTCCTCGTAGTTTAAGTGTGGATGTGGTGCACACCGGAACCAAAGGCCACGTCCGATCGCATTTGTGGAGGATGCAATCCAGAAGAGGAAGTAGTACAAATTCCGACAGTCTAGGTATTCAAACTTTTATTCCCTTACGCCCTCTCATCAAAAAATTAAGCAACAGTACCGTTTGAAATGTCCCATTGCCGGGCTGGCTAGCATATTCTCATCAACCGCTATCGTTTTTAATGCCGCCATTTTTTGATCTTGCATGACGTATGCTTTATTTTATGCCAAGCACTATTACTTTGCGATGAAGTATGATTTCGAACAAATATTGTTTTACGGAAACAAACGAAGCCATATCACTTAATCGTGTTGTTCACTTTGAGTACTTTCTTAGTAGAGCCGCCTCTTTCTAGTAATCCCAATTGACAGAAGAATTTAGAGTCAAACACAGTATCATGATTCAATTGTAGCATTGCATGACAGGCGCTGAGTAGGAGTTGTTCTTGTCAACTCAAAAAAAACCGTTCAAATTTCGGCCAAACTGAAAAAAACTTAAATGACATCTAGCAATACATAGTGCAATATACGAGGCTTTCATATATTCGCCATATTATATGTCGATGCTGTTGAAATGTCTAATTTTGTGCATTATATACAAATATACTAGATAGTATCATGCATATATCCTCATCTATTACAATTATTGGTAGCGTTTTTTGAATTATTAACTCATTCCAGTGAGACAATTCAGGTCAGGGTTTTATTGGAAACAATAAGTATCAAAAACTAGTGAAAACATTATAATTCGATGAAACAGGGAAATTAGTCAGCTACAAAAAACGTGTCAGTAGGCTTGAAATAGTTTGCCAACTGAAAATAGAATTCTAACAGATATTCAAATACAAAAAAACACAATGTACTGTGATAAAAAGGCCATTAAACATGGCATGTGCAAATACAATGAAATACTTGTATAAACAAAGGCATGTGCACATCAGCAGATGCAAAGGAGATGAAATGTTTCCCAACAAGAATTATACGTATACAAGTATCATCTTTTATATAATGAACTATTATATAGGTATACACGTGATAAATTATGTGAAAGTATACGACTATAGAAACTCGCTTCATTATTCAGCCCTGTTTTCACTCAGCCAATTAACGTGATATCGAAGCGATTATAGTAGCTACATCATGCATGCACTTACAAATTGTTGACAATCTTTGACAAAGATTAACATCAACCGAATTTGGGTGAATGAATCCATGCACCCCCACGCACTGAAGGCTGAATTCGGTAAACAATATTGACATAATAAGATCAAAATTCAAAGCCTTCTCGGAGAAACTGCATCGTGCCAATGCTCTAGTATTAATAATGAAGGGTTACTGGGGAGATGTACTTCAGCTTGGAATCGAGATCATCAAATTCGCATAAATAACGACCTTACGCGATCCTGCTGACAAAAGGATGCCCATATCGCCTAATAGTGCACGTTTGCCGCGAACATAAGCCGAGAATCATGCTTTTATGGGATTTAGCTCTGATAGTGAGATGAAATGCCATTATTAATACGTCGGTTAATGCCCACGCAGCAATGGTGTTGTGAACGTTGCGTCATTCATGTCCTTCATCCGCTTCCTCGATCAATAAACATGTATTTATGCTTTTTTATTCATACTGTTAAGTCAGTAAGTGAATATAAAGTATACTTCGTGTAGTCTACATGTTTCTTTACGTCTGAAGGCAATGGCGAGGAAGTCGATAGGTCGATCAATGAACCGTTTGAGAATAATGTACATAATGTAGTGCAGCATTACATTTTTTTTTTGAAATTTTCAAAACTTGAGAAAAAATACACTATTCTAACAACGTTTCTCAATAACCATCAATAACCGTTTTAGAATAATGTAGCCTACATAATGTAGTGCAGCATTACACTTTTTTTGGAAATTTTCAAAACTGTCCTTCATCCGTTTCCTCGATCAATAAACATGTATTTATGCTTTTTTATTCATACTGTTAAGTCAGTAAGTGAATATACAGTACGTGTAGTCTACATGTTTCTATACGTCTGAAGGCAATGGCGAGGAAGTCGATAGGTCGATCAATGAACCGTTTGAGAATAATGTACATAATGTAGTGC
>JAQGBX010007353.1:0-11517 GCA_034698745.1 Megaphyllum sjaelandicum | reverse complement strand
GGGGAGGAGCAAGGAGGTATCATAGAGGGAATCACTAGACTAAGCCACAGCAACGCGTGGCCGGGCACAGCTAGTTAATAATAATAATTTGAACAGAAACTAGGCAAAGCCAAAGGCTTGAAGCCAAAGAGATCTGGTGAATAAATGTTTATCCAGCCTGTTCTTAAAGGCATTAACGCTGGGACAGCCGTCCAACAGTGATCCTGGCAAGGCATTCCAGTCATTGATGACCTGCACGTTGAAGGAGTATTTCCGGAGCCCTCTCAAAAAAATCGCTGGCTGGCACTGAAGTTTCCCATGCAGTATCTTGAAAGCCATGATTAGCGCACCTCTGCGTCTCCTGTCCTCAAGGGAGAGGATACCCAGCGCTTGGAGCCTTTCGTAATTGTCCTCAACTGATTGTGAAACTCGCTTAACATGCTTAGATGTTTAGATGCCCGCATGCACGTTGTCCAAACATGTCCGTGCATGTATGAAAACCGCACAAACAACTTGATCGAATTAAGCGGTGAGATTATCTAACTAAGCGGCTTTTTTAATATAGCGCAGCGTAGGAAAAAAATCCGTTCCGAATGTTTTGATCGATTAAAACGGCCGATCGGATTAAGCGGCTTTCACTGTACTTATCAACTTGATTCCATCACGGTTCCTGCTAATAACTTTCGAAATTCCACATGCATCGTGCCAACCATGGAGTGCCATAAAAAAAGAAAAAAATCCAGAATCGAGGAGTTGGGTCTCTGGAAACTATTCCCGTATTTCCGGCACGGCGAAATGACAATGGCATTATCGTGGCAGCCATTAAATGCAAATGTTCATTAGAGAACGGTCGTTGCAGATGGAGATGCGAACATTTCACCCGTTAATCTCTGCCTAATGTTATCGTCTAGGAGGACCGTATAATAATGGGGACAGGGTAAAAAAAAAGGGAATGGGCTCGTTAAGGGACCCGCCGCGGGGGTACGGGCTACGAGGGAGGGGGGCCTACAAATGGGCTTTTGATCATCGATAGACAACACATTAAGAGAGTGGGATGATCTTAATGATGATGACATGTGGGGGCGAGGGAGGCGTGTGCTGCTCTACGTTTAATTCATTTTTCGTTATCGACCTACGACCGTAAAACCCTATCGTTGATTGCGGGTTCGAGAGCGGTCCAAAACTAGCGACTTCTTTTTAACACCAGTTATTCCAGATATCATGCTCATTAATGTTTAATTACCGCTTTTTTCCCCCCTGCACTTCTCGTGGAATCTGAAAAATGTTATCGCACTTTTTCTGGGTTTTGAGGAGTGGGATGGATTTGTCGAAGAAAAGACTTCTGTCAGAAGATTGTCAGAAGACCTTGTACATACAGGGTGCCTGCTTTCGGAAGGCTGGAGCGCCGCGTGGGAGCTGTGCGTGTCTCTGATGCCTTCTTCAACAATTATTCATAGTCACGAGATATAGCCATGAACAATCTGGTACCGAATTTAGTCTCTGGTGTCCGAACTGATGCCTTCTTCAAGAATTCTTCTTAGTCATAAGCTAGCCATGAATATTCTGGTACCAAATAGACTCTCTGATGTTGAACTGATGTCTTTTTCAAGCATTCTTCTTAGTCACGAGATAGCCATGAATATTCCGGCACCAAATTGAGTCTCTGATGCCCGAACTGATGTCTTTTTCAAAAATTCATCTTAGTCCTAAGCTATTCTGGTACCAAACAGACTCTCTGATGCCTGAACTGATGTCTTCTTCAAGCATTTTTCTTAGTCACGAGATAGCCATGAATAATCTGGCACCGAATTGAGTCTCTGATGCCCAAACTGACGTCTTCTTCAAGCATTCTTCTTAGTCAGGAAATAGCCATGAATATTCTGGTACTAAACTGAGTCTCCTTCTACTTAGTCATGAGATAGCCTTGAATAATCTACTACCCTGGTTGTAATTCTCTGATACCCGAACTGGCGCCTTCTTCAAGGATTCTTCTAAGTCACGAGATAGCCATGAATATTATGTTATCGAATTAACTATCTGATGCCTGAACTAATGCCTTCTTCAAGTATTCTTCTTAGTCACGAGATAACCATGAATATTCTGGTACCAAATTGAGTTATGCCTGAACTGATGCTTTCTTCAAGCGTTCTTCTTAGTCACGAGATAGCCATGAATATTCTGGTATTAAATTGAGTCTCTGATGCCCGAACTGATGTCTTGTTCAAGAATTCTTCTTAGTCCAGAGATAGCCATGAATAATCTGCTACTCTGGTTGTGAGTCTCTGATGCCCGAACTAATGTCGTCTTCAAGCATTCTTCTTGGTCATGATATAGCCATGTATAATCTGGTACTCGGGTTGTAAGTCTCTGATGCCCTAACTGGTGCCGTTACAATGCTGACCTCTGTTTCAAATCCAGTTAACCACCAATCTTTGCATGACGTCATAATAACCCACGCTTCCATCGAGGTGGGACACTCTGTAAGAAGAGCTTTATTAAAGCTCGAGAGCCTTGCATTTGACGTGCTGGAGAGACTTTTAGCACCAATCGCAAATATTTTCTAATTTCAGATAGCGGAAGCGAAAGTGACAACGAAGGAGGCCTGGGAAATGTGAACCGAATCGTAATGCGTCCACCGGGTCACACCGGAAAGGCCAAGAAGGGACACTTGGTATTCGACGCGTCCTTCGAAGGAGGTCTGTACTTAATTCTAGCAGCATGCATTCTAAGTGACAGGGACAGAGATGAACAAAATCCAGAAAAATAAGAAAGTGGATCAGAAAGAGATCAATAAGGGCCATCGTTGTAAGGGGCGCTTCCCCTAGCTTTATTTAAGAGGTCTTCTTCCACTATTTATTCATACAGATAACTCACAAAAAAGCACGTTGGGATGAGCCTATAACATATAATGTATAAAATACTTTCAACTCAACGTACCGATTCTCCAACATGAGGATTAAATTGGAAAATTTCGATAAAATCAGTCGTTTTTCTATCATCGCAGTTTTCCCCAGAAAAAAAAAATAGAAAAATTATTTTACGTCGAGCAACTAATAAGTTAACTAATTATTTTAACTAAATTGCTTCATGCACATGGTATAGATGTACATCAAGTCTTTCCCTTATTATGAAAATCCCTTTCATAAAAACTACAGTGAAACCTGTTAAGAGTGACCACCAAAAATATGCTATGTTGGCCACTGTACAAAGGTGGTATCTATACAAAGAATGCCTGAATTAAATTAAAATAATGAACATGTAGTAAAAAACCACAAAACCAAGAAAAGATCAGAATCATCATGTCCAAGGGTTAAAGCAAGATGTAACGTGACTCATCTGTTATCTAGTCACTTTTTAAGTTACCGGTACATATTGGCAATGTAAAAATTGCAAAAAAGACAACACACACTGGTCACTTTAAACAATAGACCGGTGGTCATGGTCACTATACAGAGAATTTGTATAAAGGCATTGTACACTAGAAAAAACAATGCACTAAAAAGTGATCAACATAAACAGGTGGTCACCCTGTTTGCTAATTGCTGCCAGTTGTTTACATGAATTGTTTTATATAATTTGTTTTTCATAACTTGTTACCTATGTTGTTTACATAAATTGGTACCTGCTGTATGTTGTGTACAAAAATTGTTACCTATGTTATTTACATCAGTTTATGCTTCCGGAAACAGCTGGCAACCTATTAGCAACAGAAAATTCCCCCACGTTTATCCAGGGTGAGCGTAGCTGAGGTAAACATGAAGGAACATTCTGTTGCTAATTGGTTTTGTCAGTTGTTTCTGGAAACAGATTTACGCAAAAAATGTATATGAAACAATTTATGTATCAAGTGGCAGAAATTAGCAACAAAACGTTCTTATGTTTTCTCCAGTAAACATAGTATAGGAAATATAGAGGAACTTTCTGTTGCTAAGAGGTTGCCAGTTGTTTCTGGAAACAAACTTCAATGTAAACAATTTAGATAATTCATTTTACAAATATTAATGCAATTCATGGAAACAACAGGTACTAATTAGCTGAAAAACGTTCCTCTGTTTCTACCAGTGTAGACGTAGCTTGAGGTTGTTGAAACTGTGCAATAACCTTGGTGGCAATGAATACAAGAAGCTTCTCCAGAAGCATAATGGCATCTTTGCAATAAACGGCTCCATGTATTTTGTGGTTGGATGGATTTCAACCTTTGCGTGGTTCTCGATCCTCCAAGATTCTTGACCCCCTTCCATGTGGTTACATCAAGGACAAGATCCATTAAAGTTCAGTGCAAGACATTAAAGGCTCGAATAACGAATGCCAAACACCCTTCAGGCCACAAAAGAGCACTCACCTGGCAATATAATGACATTATGGACATTGCAAAGAAAACAGGACGTGCTTATCCGTAACACGTAGCTGACAAAATATTTTTACCGGATGCAGCATTAATTGAGCGATTTTTCTTAAACGGGGAAAGACTTTATGTGCACCCGGTAAATCCATTTCGGTCTACTCAAAGAGACAGGCAGTAAGAAAAAACAAGTCGCAAAATTTCGATTTACTTTCGCAGTTAATTATAAAACAAAATGGCCGAGAGCCCTGTGCATTATTCACCTTTCGGGCAAGTTGTAGTAATTCTGCAAAATAATAGCTTTTTCTTAGCATAGAAAATGAGATATGTAAATTTCCCGAACGTGTCTAGCTTGTAGTTGCACATTCGTCAGCCAAGGAGAAAATTACACTCCAAGTCTTCAAACATTTAGTTGACTCGTTACTTTAGCAGGATTCTCCCAAAAATTTCATTTTAAATTTTCCTGACTTTTGCAGGTTTTAAAAATGTTCCCAATTTTGTATTCGGACGATGTAGAAAGTATGCAAATTTGTACTCGGAAAATATTGAAAATTTACATTTTGGAAAATATGGGGAATTTTGCAATCTTGTTCTTGGAAAACGTGGAGAATTTTACAAATTTGTCCTTAGAAATCATGAGAAATTTTGTCAATTTTGATCTCGATAAACGTGAAAAATTGTGCAAATTTGTACTCGGAAAACGGGAAATTTGCGCCATTCACCACGTTTTCCGAGATCAAAACTGACAAAATTTCTCATGATTTCGAAGGCAAAATCTTGTCCTTAGAAAGCATTGAAAATGTTGCCAATTTCTACTCGGAAAAGCTATAACCATGTAGAAGCATTAAGTTTAGATCGCAACAACATGACTATGTTGAATTTCCCTGACTTTTTTAAAATAAGCTATTCTTTCCTAACTTCTGCCTGACTTTTACAGACCTTCTGAAGTTTCCGGACGTTTTTAGTTTTTCCAGGTCTATGGGTATACCTTGTATTGGGTTACTCTGACAAGTTTCACAAATCGTACTTTGGCAGTCGTGAAGTCACGTGTGCAAATGAAATGCATTAATTGGTTTAAAAGGCAATGACCATTATGGATAAGTTAACATCAGCCTGGTTAACATGGGCATATATGACTTACGCGAGAGAATTGCCCAATTAGTGGTCTGGCTATGACCCCCACAAAAAGGGGCTGACGGAGCTCTAGCTTTGGGGCCCGGCATTGCGGGTTTATATTGTTTTTTGATAAATATGAAATTAAACTGACTATTTTATCTTAAGTCCAGTAAAGTTTCGTGACATTAGATGAGTAAGGGGCCCGCCAAAGATCGCAGTCTGGGGGGCCCGCTTTAGGATATGGGGGCCATGGGTCTGGCCATATGTCACACTTTTCCACCAGGGGTACGTTGCTCATAATGTTTCAGATTGAGCTACGGAATTTCGGTCAACGGACACTATCCGAATTTTTATGGTTCTGTACCATTGTGGTCCCCACAAAAAAGGGGTGGGAATCTGACAAGGCTCTAGCCTGGGGGTCCAGCACGGTGGGTCCATATATTCTATATAAATAAAAATGTAAAACTTGGAAGAGATTGTACGTGAGAAGGGGAAAGAAAGAAATAAGGACTTGGAAGAGATGATACGGGGATGGGGAAGAGTCTGAAATAGGGATTTGGAAAAGATGATACCAGGGATTGGGGAAAAGGGCATGAAATAGGGACTTCAAAGAGATGATACGAGGGAAAGGGGGGGAGGCAAGGAAATATCATAGAGGGATAGTAGGCTGAACTGTTTCTCCCTTCCAATTAACCAGTCTAAGCCACAGCAACGCGTGGCCGGGCACAGCTAGTTTTTAATAAATATAAAATTAATGAAACTTATTTCATCCTTAATCCAGTAGAGCATCATAACATTAGCTGTGGGTAGGCCTGCCAAAGATTCCGTTCTGGGGGGGTGGGGGTGTTCCGCTTCAAGATGTGGGGCCATGGGTCTGGGATAGATCACTTTCAACCCGGGGGCGCTCATAAAGTTTCAGATTTCGAGCAACGGAATTTCTGTTAAGGGACCCAACCTTTATTTTTATGGGTCGATCTGTACTACTCGTATACAGTGGCCCCCACAAAGTGGGTTGCGGGGCTGACATATAGGGGTCCATATAGATATTTTTTAATAAATATGATATTAAACTTACTTATTTTATCCAAAATCCAGTAGAGCATCGATAACGTTAGCGGTAGGTAGTGGGCCAGCTTTATGATACGGAGGGGCATGGGTCTCTAATATATCACATTTCACCAAGGGGCGCTCATAAAGTTCGAGACTAAGCTACGGAATCTCGGTAAAGGCCCGTATTTTTCTAGAACATACGCCAAAAAGTAGGCGTCTTTTTCAGCGTTTATCAAGTGAACATTTCGGAGAGAGGCCCCCTTTGGCCCCGGCTCGTCGAGGCGCGTTTTAAAAGCGCCGTTGCTGCGTCGACGCAAATGATTCGATTATTCCTCCCAGTATTTAATTATCCAGTCGACTAATCGCGTTATAACCACTCGCGGGGGCAAAGCCTAGCGCCATACCTAAGATAAATTAATTACGCTAAATTTAATAAGCCTTGTTTTGGGCCAATCGAACGACGGATTTGCAAAACTGTAATGAAACGACGATAAATCACCCGCAAGTTTAATTTTACGCCATGAAGTTTTTTTTTCTTTTTTTTTCATTTTATTTTCCACTCTTCTCTTTTCTCTCCATTTTCATTCCGCAATTTGCCATCGCCTGATTTCTCTTATAGCATCGACACGCTTCGGATCATTTAACTGATTTGCATGCGAAGCCCCTCCCCTCTAGCCATCGATTTCTGAGGAGTCCGGGATTTCGCGAGCGACCCTCGCGCACCCGTTCTCATTTAGCCCAGCCCCCAGCCTATTAAGGCTCTCCACGTTTATAACCTCGTCTTCACGCCAGCGTTTTCCTGTATCAATATATCGAGTCCTTGTTTCTGTTTTTGAGATGAAGAAAAAAAAAATGAAATGAACATGAGCTTTTAACTCATTTGCAGCCATGGGCGTCAAATTTTGCTTAAAATGTGTGCATGCGTGGCTAATGCGCCTGGCGGCGTTATCAGGCACTCGCAGTGTCTGTCTCGGATATTGCAGTACACCTACATGTAGCTGTATTAAAAAGTTCTGTTTTAACATTGCAGCATCATGAAATTTTAAGTGTTTTTTTTTCCCCAAAAAATTCTGGTAGCTTTCAATTAACCCCCAAATTTGATCCTTGACTTGGAGAACGCCCCATATATAGAAACACGTCTTAATTGACGTGTTTGAAATAGTTTGGTTACATGTTTTAAGATGTTTTGTCTCCCTTTTGCGAAGTGCTGTGGACCTGATGCGTTTAGGAGCATGCTTTACGAATATTATTTAGGAAGTTGTGAAGTCACGTGTGAAAAAAGTATTGCATTAAGGGCCGGTTGCACCAACAGAGGTTAGCCTTACCCTAGGGTTAACCCGCCATTTAACCCTTGGTTAACCCGCCTTCCCATTGCACCAACTGGGCTAAGGCAAAAAGTTAAAACAAAGGTTAACCCAGCCAGTAGGCAGGGTTAACCTCAGGTTAGGCAAACACAAAAAAAAAGAAATGGGGACACGACCTACTTTAAGATTTTGCAGCTTAAACGAGGGTTTTTTAACTCTTGCGACATTTCACCAAGGGTTAGTTGGTGCAATGCAGACGTGTAACCTGCAGGTTAAGCCGGAGGTTAATCCTTAACCTAAGGTTGGCAAACCTTTCAATTTGAGCTCTGTTGGTGCAACCGGCCCTTAACGGCCTTCAAAATTGGCCTTAGACTTGGAGGACGCCCTGTAGATTTAAAAACACGTGTTATGGCGAATTTGATTGGGGCAAAAAATCTGCACCAGTGTAAGCTACAAGGTGAGGCATAAGCCTGTAAAGTCTTTTTGCGCCTGCTGCCTGCAATACGGCCGATTATTAAGACTTATGCCTCACCTTGTAGCCTGCACTAGTGCAGATTTTTTGGCCCAATCAAATTCGCCAATAGTTGACGTGTTTGAAATAGTTTGGAACATGTTTAGTCTCCTTTTTGCGAAGTGCTGTGGCAAGATGTGTTTCGGGATGCGCTTTACGAATCTTACTTTGGAAGTTGTAAAGTCACGTGGGAAAAACGAATTGCATTAATTAATTGGTCTTGGACGACGCCCTGTATATTTAAGAACACGGGTAAGTTGACGTGTTTGAAATACTTTGGTTACATGTTTTAAGATGTTTAGTCTCGGCCCTTTTGCGAAGTGCTGGGGACCTAATGCGTTCAGGAGTACGCTTTACGATTCGTACTTAGGAAGTTGTGAAGTCGCGTGTGAATAAGGAATGTACTAATCGGTCGCCCATATTGGTCTTAGACTTAAAAGACGCCCTGTATATTTAAAATCACTTGTCAATTAATGTGTTTAAAATAGTTTGGACACGTGTGTAGTCTACCTTTTGCAAAGTGTTAGGGGACTGATGTGTTTCGGGATGCGCTTTACGAATCGTACTTTGGAAGTTGTGAAGTCACGTGTGACTTCAAAAATGGTCCTAGACTCGAAGGACGCCATGTACATTTAAAAACACGTGTTAGTTGACATGTTTAAAATAGTTTGGAAAAACAGTATCACTTTTGCGAAGTGCTGGGGATAAGATGTGTTTTTACGAATCGTACTTTGGAAGTTGTGAAGTCACGTGTGAAAAAAGGAATGTATAACTCGGTCTCCAAAATTGGTTTTAGACTTAAAGAACACCCTGTGAATTTAAAATCACGGGTCAATTAATGTGTTTGAAATAGTTTTTCACATGTTTGGTCTACCTTTTGCGAAGTGCTGGGGGCCTGATGCGTTTAGGAGTACGCTTTACTCTTAAACTTCTAAATTGGTCTTAGACTTGGAGGACGCCCTGTATATTTAGATACACATTAGTTAGTTTAGATACACATATATTTAGATAGTTTGGAACATGTTTACCTGCGTACAAGTGACCATGTTTACATGTGAACCCTTTTGCGAAGTGCTAGGAACCAGATGTGTTTCGGATGTTTTCCAGATTCAACTCATTGCTCATTGCCTGAAGATAGTGGAACCTCATTAAGACGAATTCGCTTAATGCGAATTTCTGATAGTACGAACTAATTTCCTGTCCTTGTCCTAGGGCATGCATGTATATCGGATAAAGGAAATATCTTCGTTTAAGACGAACTCGAAAATTATAAATATTCGATTATGACGAATGAATTTTCGAGTTTCCAAGCATTCACACTAAGCTACATTTCGTTAAAAAGAATTTATCTAGATTATACATGCTACTAGCTGGTAGGTCCGGCTTTTCCCGGGCTGTATTTACCGATAGCGACGAAGTAGGCCTGATGAACGAATCATGACCGCAGCGCCACCATGCTGAGATGGCCTTAATACCACTTCGGCAATGGCGCTTCATGGCCTATGCACTAATCCACAAACATACCCACACACATCTCTTCTTTGTATATATAGATTCAAAACATATGTCATGACACAACAGCTAGCTTAGAACATTTTTAGTTTTGTAGCTAAAAACTGAATAAAATTGACGAAAAAGACAATGTTTCTCCACCAGAGTTTCATCTCGGGGCACCGTGTATCGCTCAAAGTTTCCCTTTTAAGTCTTCTCCAATCAGGGTTTAGTTAAAAGATGAAAAGTCAAATCGTAATTAAGGGTGCGAAAGCAGCGCTTTTATATAGTTACCCATGCATATATTCAGCGCACTCGGTGCACTTTTTTTTGTGTGTTGTTATCCGAAATATGAAAAGAAACCTTTGAAAATGCAAACCTTGCGGTGTTGATAGGCATCCTTTTTGATTGAACGAAAATTAGCATGCTATTCATCTTTGTCAAGTTGAGGTTCGCACACTTTCCATTCCATCATCGTTTTCCGAGCTTCTTCCCACTCTTCCACCGCCACCATCTTTTGGGATTACTTCCTATAGACTTTCAATCATCAAAATAACGCCGAATTTGCATTTCGACCCCCTCCCCCCTCTCACCCTCACCTCACGCATTACCATCCCTCACTTTTGCTTTATGCCTGCATCCATTTGCCATGGCCACGCGCCATCTTCATTTATTTTTCTTTTTTTTTTTTCAACTTTTCGTTTAGGGAATTTGGGAAAAGTGGAATACATCAGCGAGTTTGAGTACGATTTGTACATTCGACCGGACACGTGCAATCCACGCTATCGCCTGTGGTTCAACTTCATCGTGGAGAACGTACGCAGTGATCAGGTAGGACATACAGTATCGTAATCACTCGGGTTGCTTGTTTCGTGCACGAGATGGCGCTGATTTCAATTGCTTCGGAAGCAATGCGCCAGGGGAATTGTGTGAAAGATGCGTAATAGTCGTGAAGTCACGTGTAGGGCCTGTACACGAAGAGACACGCTAAATGATTTAAATACATTTACCCAAGTCTATCACTGCAAGATTTTCAGCTAATCAATGCATTTCTTTTGCACACGTGACTTCGCAACCGCCGAAAGTGTCATTCGTATAAGGCTTCTGCCTGAGTACCCCTAATACGACTTGGAAACAATATATTTTCATTAAGGTGAAAAAATTTTCCATGCATTTCCAATTTTTTTTTAATAAGTAAATATTGAAAGAATCCAAACTGAATGTAGGCGATATGGAACGCCGTGACGTTCCATATTTCATTTGACCGTTCAGTTTGCAACCATTTTCACGTTTACTTAACAGTATACGAAATATCAGTATGGGCACTCGGTGTCTGCACTTCTCATGTCTCCCTGTCCAGAAAAAATACGACTGCAGCGCAAGAATTTACACAGTGGCAGCTAAGGGCTCATAAGTATAAAAGCTGCCAACGATACGACGCTATATTATCGTATCGTTGGCGATGTGTCACTCGCTTGACATAAGAAAAGATACCCACAGGGTTGCACAAAACTGCCCGATTGGTTAAAGTGTATAGCAAGGCTACAAAGTTTCCTTTCGGAAACGTGTGCAGCAGACGAAAAATGCCGCACCATAGCATTTCACATTTTGATAAAGCAGACGCTGCCTACGAAGGCCATTGCTTAGCAATAGGGGTAATCACAAAGTTGCGGCCAGGCCTGCAGTTGCTGCAGTTACCTTCCAGCAGATTAGGCTCCGCCTAT
>JAQGBX010007352.1:0-11518 GCA_034698745.1 Megaphyllum sjaelandicum | reverse complement strand
GCAACATTAAATATTACTTACAACCTATCAACGTATTCGTCTTCATACTTCGATTGGGAATCCGAATTCCCAAAAGTATTACGGAGCCTCCAAACGTACTCTGCACCATTTGGTAAATCAATTTCCAAATACTTTAATTCATTTGCGTACTTCTTTTTATAAAAAATACTGTAATAGGAACTACGGGTTTGTTTGAAAATGAGCTTTTTTTTTAGTTCATATTCGTATGAGTGATTACGAAACTCCCCGGTGTCTCTCCAAAGGTGCCGACACGGACTCTGTAGTATCACAAGACCTAGATGCGCACAAAAGCATTCATTGGCTCAATAGGGAGTCATATGTTGGTAAGGAGAGAAACAAAATCATCATTATTGTACTGTGTTTATCATCATCATCTTCATCGATTGCGGATATTCGGCTAGTTTGCTGGTGAATGTTGTCATCATGCAGGTTTGTTTTCATTATTATCTATAATTCTTTTCTAGAATATTATTTTGAAATGTTCATAATAGTAATCGTCCGTCAATTGGAATTGATATCGAAATTATTTCAATTTTGAAGCATCAATCAACGCTATGCTGTAATAGTTTTTGAAATCCGTTTCCTGATGATAGCTACTCATGAACATTACTGTAAATTGTTCATTCATGTGTATTTAACGAAAGTTAATTGGTCAATTTAGGTACATTTTAACTATGTCTAGGTTTTATGCTTCATTATAAATCATGGGAGGATGATGCTCCCTGCGTTTTTTTGCTCACAATAAAAAACGCAGGGAGCAGGAAGAAAAATCTGCCCATTGGTATCGATGGGCAGCAAGAATAATTACTCAGCTGCATCATGCCAGGGGCGCATCCTTTTAGGCTCGGTAATCGTTCTACAGTTTGGCTTGTTCCGATTGCCTGTGACCACAGTTATACTGTGCCACACTGAGAGGGCCGTACGTTTTATGGACTTCAAGAAACCCGTGGACTTCACATGTAGGTGCCGAAAAAAGGGGCGTGCAGTTCTATTCATTTCGATGTCCATGCAGGTACCATAAACCGTATTCGATATCTAGATTTTGTACTGTAAATTTGGTCACAACCCGATGTGAATCGGACTCGTTTTGTGTGAAAACGCAAGCGCCCACGTCTAGGTTTTATGCTTAATTTGAAATCATAGGAGGATGATGCTCCCTGTTTTTTTTTGGCCACAGCAAACTGCACGCATTACTAAAGTGTGAATGCTCCAACAATCCCCGACGAGCGGGGACAAGTAATTAATTCAGTCTGAACAAGCTTAACTGCATTATACATGTAGTGAGTACCAAGCCTTAGAATCGAAGAGGCCATTCAAAAAGAACGTCGTCCTCAAAATTTTCCCAAAATTAGACTCACCCCTACCCCCTGTCCGCATTGCGGAAAAAAGGAAGGCAGAGAACACGTAATTGACATGAAACGATTACAGCTGACACCAAAATTAGCATGGCGCCCCTAAAGTGCATGTAAGCATTGAAAGATAGGAAACCTTCAAGGAAGTTGACATCTCCGAGGGTTGGCCACGATTCAATTCAATTCCACTCAGTACCCTAGGATCAGTAAATAAATACCATGTGGTAGGGGGGTGTAATCCATCAACCCAAATTATTCGGTAGTTACCACCGCGATAGTACCCTTTTGTACAACTCTTTGGCCATAAGAACACCAAAGGCGCCGACAAAATTTTTTTTAAGATTCATAAAAATAACGGCGCATGAATCTACAATTTTTTTTTCGAGTAGCTATTAATTTTAGTAGTAATAGAAATCTTAATTTTCTATCACTGCAGAGTAGGATTTAGCATCTGCTTTAAAATACTTTAATAACATTGTCATAAAATGTAACGTATAATAAATTGCAACAAAAGCAATTACTCATCCTTGAACTAATTATGCCTAATTAAGGCCTGGGAGAGTAAATTGATTACTCATCAATTCTCTTCTATCTAATTACTTTCAAGCTAATAGATTGAAAATAAAACATACACTAGCAAGATTCCGAACTTTTTATGACATGGAGTCGATTTACAATACTATTACGTGTACAACTTTACTTCATTTACTTTTCTATAAAAAAGCAAACCATTGTTATGTAAAATGCATTATAACCTACAATGTATTATAACTTATTAAAATTTTAAATTTGTATTTTTGTAATACACCATATGGAGAACCACACAAATAATTTGGGGGGGGCACCCGGTACACGACATCATCAACAGGTTTATAACATTTCAACACGTTCAACTTTAAACCTGCATATAATTGAGTCCAATAAAGGTCAAAATTCCGAGCAGGAAAACTAGCTTTAAAAAGTATTTGTAGGCCTATACTAGAAATTTGAAAATGTAATCGGAAAATACATTTTTCCACAATTTAATATACAGTAGATTCGGATCATTCGCTGTATCGATCTCTCAAACTTGGTTAAAAAGTAAACTGGGAAAAATTATGAAATTGCAGTTCTTATGAATGAATTCAACTTCCCTGACCTTTCCATTTTTTTAAACAAATTTCCCTCACCAACGACAAATTTGACAAATACATTATGCCAATGTTTTGCAAAATTAGCATGGAAATTTTTTGAAAAGTTTTCTTTATTTGCATTCGCAAAATGTTGAAATTCTTGCACTCGGATTAAAAGGCTGTAAATTTGGAAAATTTCTTAAAAAGGTTGAGAATTTTCCCAACCTATATTTGAAAATGTCGCAAATTTGCGCTAGGAAAACTTGGAATATTGTGCAAATTTTAAAATGTTTGCAAATGGCATTTTCAAGTTCCCTGACGTTTTCCAGGAACCCTTTACTCGTATTACGAAGTTATGGGAAGAATATACACATGCCTGATAGAAAAATTGGAGTATATACTGTAAATATAGCCATGGCTCCCTATTATATTCTTAAAGTTGGTTGCTTCGGTAAATCCTGATTGTGTACACTACACATGTATTTTCATTAGAAATGTTTACAAATTACTTGAAATTAGGCTTATCTTACCTTCCAATGACAAGACCTTCAATGTCAGCCACTTTTTTGCAACACAAAACGTCAGCCGAAAAGTTGCTAAACGCGAAATATTTCTAACATAAAGCTTGAATTAGCTTCGAGTTCTAACTCCAGAGGTTTAGTTGCGAAATTACGTTAATTCTGGAAATTGATACACATTAAAATTGACGAGAAAGTTCAATTTCCTTAACCTAGCCCTACAACAGACACCCTTTATGAAACCATAGAAACGAGTTTATGGAAGTTTATGCTTCTCTACTTTTTAATTTAGAAACCGATAATAACCCAATGAGAGCATTTGTGGAATACTGCATCTATTATAGGCTTATAAAAGCGATCGCGCTATTCTGCGTTTTAAATAAGCCAATAATAGTTAATGTGAGAGTCTACCTTGATAAGTAACCAGCTGGCAGTGGCAAAGCTCCTGAAAGCACTTCAGTAAGATTACGGCGCATTTGCTAAAGACATATCTACTGTTAATCTACAACCCGACAAAGATCTCATTCTATTATACAGTGTGCTGCAAAAGTGCACCCCTTGCTTTATTGCTTAGCATGAAATATACATTAAATTTTTGTAAATTCAAAATGCATTCGTGACTCGTTTTTCGCCGTTCTTTCAACGTTTTTGGAATCCCAGCGTCGATACGAATAGCATGAGCCTAAAATAGAGCAATTTGGAGGATATTTTTTTTGGTCAAATTGAAAAAAACGCAAAGGGTTTTCCCAAAAAAAAACAAGTCCGAATTTATCGGTTTTAGTCTCGTTCAATACGTATCGACGAATCAAATCCAAAAAAACGGTGTGAAACGAGTTTAAAGGCGAATTTGATTGGGCCAAAAAAAAAAAAAAGCCTACAAGGTGAGGCATATACAGGCGCAAAAAGACTTTACAGACTTAATTATGCCTCACCTTGTAGCTTACACTAGTGCAGATTTTTTGGCCCAATCAAATTCGCCATAAGGAGTCGAAAAATGATTTTGAAAACGCATTTTATCTAAATTTAAATTCAATTTTTTGTTACTTTTTTAAAGTTGTTTTACGCCGATTGTTTCAACGTATCTCGGAATATGGACGTCAAGACGAATAGAATGAGACTATTAAAATCAAGTGCTCCACATTTCTCAATCTGGAATCCAACTCTACAATGAGAAGGAAAATGGTTCCATCAATGACTTTTTTCAAGGAAGCTGAGATATATTCTTCTCCCCCAGTTTAGCTACAAACTGGTAGTGTTCAGATAGTTTCTTTACTTTTAAATAAGTGGAGAAAAACTGCTCACAACCAACAATTTGTTCAATATCAGATTGGTTTTTGGAATAAATACATGTACGTCACAAATTGGACCAGGAATACATTTGTTTTCACATTAATTCCTACTTCATTTAATATAAGGACAATCGAGTTACCAATAAGTATTTTATAATGCTTTATCTTCATTAACAGGGTTACCTCAGAAATTTCATATTCAACTTCCCTGACTTGTCCAGGTTTTAAACCTAACAACAAAATTTGCATACGTCAATGTTAACCACAATTTTGAAAACTCTAAAAAACCGCTCCCAATATTTTGCAATTCATACTAATGTTAGCTTTTCCAAAATTGGCATGAAAATTATACAAATGTGTACTTGAACATTATTGAAAAATTTGCACATTTGTGCAAATGTTAAAAATCTTGCAAATTTGTATTACGAGAAGTTTGAACATTTTGCAAATTTGTCCTTGGAAACTGTTGAAAATATTACAAAACTGTACTCAAAAACAGTTGACAATTTTTCAAGTTTGTCTTCGGGAAATACTGACAATTTTAAAAATTTGTCCTTGGAAACTGTTGAAAATGGAGTTACTCTGGTTAAAGGGGTTTACCGGTAGCCGATTTTTCTAGTTTTTAGACCAATTTTGTATTTTTGCATGCATCAAAAACTGAAGAAACTGAATTCGTTTTGGGCTGAGAATAAAACTAGTAAACATGCAAGCATGATTAAACGAACATAAAACCTATACTATGTCACTCAACATTTTACTCAGATTTATAATCAATAACGTGCACTTTCTTAATCTGCAAAGTGCGATAACAAATTACATTTTCCAAATGGGCCAGGCTTGTCAATTTATGTAGTTAGTATATGAATACCATTTAGTTGGGAATACTCCAATCAAGTAGGGAATGTACGTCCACTAGTTTAGAATCTATACATTAAAATAATCAAAATAATCAACATTAAAGACCATAAATACATAGAAGTCATATACGAGTTTATTATTTTTTCTCACCGTTGTCAGCAACAAAATAACCGCCAATTCATCTCGACTTTCTTTAACTCAACTAGCCCGAAAAACTCTTGCAAATCTCGTCTATAGCACGATGGGTTTCATGTGTCTCTAACGCTAACAAAGAAAATGAAATTATAGATGAATAATGAAATAAAAAGTGGTTTCATTTTTTTGATCTCAACGAACAAATAAGAATTGCAAAAAATTGGATTAACAGTATCACGAAACAAACCGAATGCATGAGAAAGGGAAAATTATTAACTTTGCTAAATAATTTCTTTTTTAACGATTTCAAATGGATTCAAGAAAACTATAAAGCAAGTTCCCATAACAAAATTATATAGTTTTGAAAATCGTTAAAAATTTAAGGGGAAAAAAAGTTCGAAATTAAAGAAAAGCATTCTGAACGTTTCGAAAATGTTTCAAATGCTTGGATAAAAAAAACTTCAAATCAAAACTCGTTAAACTCGACTCGGCTCTGCTGTTCAGCTCGCCCATCTCTTCAAGTAACTTACAAAAATTACAGGTTACTCTCGCTTAACGAGCCAATCACATCATATTATCTGAACAAGCCCTTTTATGACCACTTCCACAATTTACAAACAGGTTTCCACTCTTATGTACATTGGGATATTACTCTAAATCCATACCCATTAAAAAAATGACAATTTAATGTAGGGTTCGTGTAAACTCAAAAGTTCTTGGGATTTTGTCATTAGCTGAACTCAGAAAAAGCTTTATGCATCACACTTTGGCAGTCATGAAGTCGCTATAGTAAAACCAATATCTAGGTTCCACAAGAAATTTCATTTTCAACTTCTCTGACTTTTCCAGGTTTTTAAACAAATTTCCATGACTAATCTACCATTTTCATCTGACCATAGAGTCACATTTAATCCAGGTTCAATTTAACAATGATGTCTAAATCGCAACAGATTTAGGAGATTGACGATTGAGAGATTGGAGATTGATAGATTGACGATTAGTACTTTCGTAAAATTTTTAAAGTCCTTGTACAAATTTGAATGGTTTTCCAAAAATTAACATATTCTAAAATTGTGCGCAAAAAATTAAATCCTTAATACAAACTTTGGCGAATCACGTTATGCTGCCAATGGAGGGATCCTTCCGGAGACATGAAATATTGCGCAATTAACTCACGGGTTCGGGCCGCCGGAACTGAAAAGTTTAAGAAATTGGTTCGCGAGTGGATTTCGGATGAAATGCGTCGACAAAGTATGTCTAGCATATTACCCAAATCGTTCGTATTCTGCTGATCACAGTTCATCAATGCTCCAATTCCTTCTACGGTTTGTCGCCACTCGCCGCAGTGCATAATGCCAATTGGTTCTTCATAGTCGACAAATTTAGGTGGGCAATACCTTCAAAAGAATATCGACCACATTAAAAAAGTGGAAAACAAAATTATACAGATATAGATACAGTGGTATGCTTCAATGAGGGTGTCCTGGCAGTCCATTTTGTGTTTCCCTAACTTGGAAAGGTTCAGAAAAACTGGAGACAAGCGCTCCAAACCTTTGGAAAACTTTCTTAATTTTTCTAGTCGTTGCACATTTTAAATTTAAAGCCTTCTATATTTTATAAAGTCAATTCCTTCGCAATACTAATTTTGGAAAATGCTCTAAATTTGAGAAAACGTTGAGAAATTTAGGAAAAACGTTTGCACATTTTTGAAGGCATTCTATGTAATATTTCAAAAAGCTGGAGATAAACGCTCTATATTTTGGAAAATGTTAAAATTTTTTGTAAAGCTGTTGGATACTCTGGGGAACAAATTGTAACTCAGGAAAACGACAACGTTAGAAATGGTTTAGAATATTTGGGAATATTTTAGAAAATAATTTAGAAATATCATTCCCACATCTTGGAAAGCATTCTATATTAAAAAAATATAGAACACTTATCCAATTCTTTTGCAATACTAATCTTGAAAAATGCCCTAATATTTGGTGGAAAGAGTTCTAAATTTAAGAAAACGTTTAAAACTTAAAAAAAAACTTGCAAAATTTTGAAAAAACATTAAAAAACATTTGGAAAACTTGCGGCCATACATGGGGAAAGTTATATCTGGAAACTTGGCAATTATAGGCGTGTCCGAGAAGTCAAGCGCATATTTCTGAGCATTTTACTAACCATGGCTTATAAACAGGAAAATTTCAAACTGAAAGTAATTAGATTTTTTTTATATTTTTTAAATTGACAAATTAAAACATTTCATTTCTCGTAATTCTCATTCTAAAAAATAACAGAACTTTTTGAACAAGCCATATTTCCAGATATAACTTTCCTCGTGTATGACTGGCTTAATGTTAGACGGTTCATCTAACTTTACACAAACAAATCTCACATGTTACTGCCAGTAATAATTTTACTCCAGAAGCATTATTGCTAACATTCCCACTTATCCATGAAGGATGTGACCATCTGGCCAGTTGTTATGAAAAAGACTCAACATGAATGATCATACTTTCTGTAAGAAGGGGGAAACTTGTCCTCCCAATCCTTCACAAAATTGTGCAGACAAGCGCAAGCCTTGATGATGTTACGAGAAGTTTCTATTGCAGTCCTCAGTGGCTTTTGCAGCACCCTCCATCGTGCTGACATTAATCCGAATGTGTTCTCCGCGGTTTGCCGGGCTCGTAAGAGTCTGTCAAAACAGTTCAAGGTTAATTACAACCAAAAACTATTGTAGACAATGTAATTAATAAATGTTTTTCTCCTAATAAAATTACACTAAAATGTGTTTTTTGTTAAAAATAATGTACTGTACACTAAGAAATGTTTCTTGTTTCCAAAAAATGTATTTTTATTTAAAAAATCTACATTTAGAAGAGTTTTTTGGTGGAAAAAAAAAAGATGTATATTTAAGTGTTTTTAAATTTCTTGATTAACCTCTAATGGATAAAGTAATTTCTGTCACAAACAGATTATTTTCTTCACAAATTGCCAGCTTAAATAACCTTAAAATGTAACGGAAAAAAAAATTATTTGGGAAAAAAAATGATGAGCTTTTGAAATGGCATTCAAAATTTAAAAAAAAAACTAGCAACATTTTAGATATGCATGTAAAAAAAAAGTTCATAATTTTTACAAACCTTTGAGATATAGAAACATTTAAAAAAATTTGGAAAAGCGAAGGAAAATTTTTCAAAAACTTTCAATTTTTTAAAATCATTTTTAAAGGGAAGTCCTAAGGTGCGGTTCGCACCCTATCCCATCCCCACTGGGTCGTTCCGAAAATCTACGTTACAAACCTGCATTTGTGGAATTGGAAATCTGGCCCGCTTCACGGAAAATCAACGAAACAAAGAAATTCAAATTGCACTTACATTGGCGACTCCTTCCCTCAATAATCCCTCGCCTTAATTTGACGAACGCGCAATCAACACAAACAAATACAGTACATGCCATAAGAGGGAAACAGTTGCCAATGTAATTGCAATTTGAATTTCTTTGTTTCGTTGATTTTCCGTGGAGCGGGCCAGATTTCCCATTCCACAAATGCAGGTTTATAACGTAGATTTTCAAAATGATCTAGTGGGGCTGTGATAGGGTGCAAACCACACCATAGGACTCCTCCTTAAATGTTTGGAAAAAAATTCTAAACTTCTTAAGATTACGATTTGTAAAATGTTCAAAATGATTCAAAAATGTTTTAAAAGTGACAAGCTACGTACCTGTAATTGAAGACTGCTGTCTTGTCTGTCTGCTGCGAGCCCGTGAACGGCTTCATCAAGTAAGGCTTTAGAGGAAAGACGGAATCTCCAACCAGAAAATGTGAGACTCTGCTTCTGGATGATCTGGGCAAGAGTTTTGGCTGCGGCAGTCGGATGTGACCTGCCTCCAAACCTTTTCCAAGCTCCGGATGGACAAGGATGTTTTCTACACTTTCGCCGCTCGAACAGCTGATGTCAACAGCGAGGAACTTGTGTTGTGCATCGCAGATAGCCAAGAATGTTATGTTGCTGGATTTCTTGGGTTTTTTTTTATCCGATCCATTGCTGGGTGCTGCATAGAGAGATGTCAGTAATACAGTTTCCACGTGTTAATTTTCAACTAATTAAAAACTTCATTCTTTAAACTAATGTTGCACGAATCAATCCATAGATGGCACTTTTATAAATTCTAGTTTTTTTTTTGTTATTTTGTTAAAAATGTCAAACGCGAAACATTATTTACATTTCTTATCAACAGGCAAAAAATTATGGAAAACATTTCATTTCATGCCTAAAGTTATTTTCGAAAAATTCCCATAGACAATGGACCACTTGTTAACAACAAATTATGTTTTAAGGTAGGCGGGCAAACAGGTCCGTACCAGAAAAAACTATTCCTGACGTTAAAAACAATGAGATTGCGCATACTGATCTGCATCAGGTGAATCGTATCCTCGTTAAATCTAGAAATGGTTTCCAACAACGAACAAAATGTGGTGCATGAGCTACGGTCTAGTGTGCGCCTACCTTTGTGGTTTATCTGCCTTGATTTCAAATTTCAAGACAACAATCAAGTTATACTTAAGTTCTGAAGTTTAGAAACGTTTAAATTGCTTACGATACCACGTTGCTCTGCAGAGACAACATGCAGGTAAAAATCCACCAATAAATTTTTGAAAAACAAATTTGGGATGTGTCAGCATCACTTATTGGCTTACCAAGATCTTACACTGCTCTTCCCCCCTCCTTCACATCCGGAAAATTCTCGCCGACAGCGAGACAGGAAAACATTTTGAAAAATTCCTTATACATTTTTGCCAAAATCATTAGACATTTACTGAATTATTTTATTTTATTTTTATTTTTTTTAATTATTTTTTGTGTTTGCAGAATTAAGTAGATATTTTTGGAAAAAATTTCAATTGCCAATATTGCAAAATTCATTAAACAATTTCTTTTAAATAATTTAAGAGAATGTTTTGTAAAATTCTTTACATATATGTAAATACAGCAATGATTTACAACATTTGTCAGAAATGTCAAAAATTTACAAAATTCCTTTGAGATTTATGCAAAATATATTGTATATTTATCACATTATGTTATCAGAATTTCTAACCTGAGCTATCCAGAGAGCAAATCTTGGCATCTATTGCTCCGCAGCAGTTTGGAAATTGCCAAAGCTCTTCAAATTCACTGGCGGACCTTGTCCAGTCTTCTTCAGTGGGCGCCTTCAACACCCGTGGTACCAGAACGTCACACAGCACTTTGCATGTTTCCGTGATGATGCGCGAAACTGTTGCTCTTCCTAAAGAGTAAGCATCAGCGACGTTGCTCTGCAGCTCACCCATGGCAAGGTATCTACAAATTATTTTTCACAAAAATTATTAACTGATTTTCGGGAATTTTGTAGATTTACCTATAGTTTTTATAATGTTTTTAGAATCTGGAAAACATATATCTGGATTTTCTGAAAGCCTCAAAACGTTTTAAGAAGTTTTGTGAAACATAACATTTTTACGAATGAAAATGTCAAATGAATTTTTGAATATCTTTTATCTTTTTCGGAGAAATGGATTTTTTTAAAATTTTTGCAAACTGAATTTTTTAATTTTAAACAATTTTTGTGCAATGTTGAATGCTTACTTCATTTTTGTAAAATAATTCAATGATTTTTTAAAAATGCAAAATATTTAATGGATTCATTAAAATGTTTACTGGAATTTGAATACTTATAATTCAGAAAAACATTTAATGGAATATTGAAAAATTCTTCCCGTTTCCTTTTTTTCTTACAAATTTTAAAAGGTTAATTCGTTAGAAAATTAATTAGCAAACTAATTTTTTTCAACATTTTTGTTTCGCAGTATTCTAATCAATCTCAGGAGCGCCAAAAATCAAGAAGCAATTTTAAATGTTATGCTATTATTCATTTTCCTAAAAAAATATTGAAAATTATATTTATAAATTTTATGCATTGTAATACTACATCGAATTATTTCAAAATTATCAAACAAGACCTTGCGAAAATGTATTAAAGATTTTCCTAAATATTGGAATGTTGACATTACAGATGGGAATTTTTTAATGAAATACGGATTTTTTATTTTTCTTATTGTTTTTGCTTTTTAAAAGTGTAAATTATTTGTGATGATTTATTCGAGGTGGCAGAAGAAATCAGTCCAAACTAGCAGGTACGTGAGAAATAAACAGTCTGTTTATTTCTCCGAACGAAAAACAAAGCAAAACATCAGAGTGATG